>JAOVVI020006837.1:0-15306 GCA_028571085.2 Nepenthes alata | reverse complement strand
TTAGGCCATACAGTGGTCCTTCAGTCAGTTTAAGTTTATTCTTTTTGAACCCTATCTTAAAGAAAGTATCAAGGTAAAGCAAATCCTTTGAATTTTCATTATCGATGAAAATGCATTTTAGTTGGTAGTCAACGGTATTGATCAAAATGAGTGTAAATACAACCAAAGGATCAGTATGTGAAAAAAATTATATGTGTCATGTTATTATCACTAAAACTAATGACATTTTTCTTCACCCTTTGCTTCTTGCGTCCAGTTCGCCTCTCTTGGTGATCTGTCTGGTGGGATTTGGTAGGCCTGGTGGTCACCATGTTGACCACACTGGCCGCGACCCAGTTTCGGAGCCGGGATTGATCAGACCCTTCACCACCTAAGGTGCCGGAAGTCCACCCATGTTTCCTCAGAAACCTAGTGAGATAGCCCATTCGAATCAACTTTTCAAATTCTTACTAGAGCGTCTTGCATTCTTCCATAGGGTGCCCCAGAGATCGATGTAAGTCATAGTACTTCGCTTGATTTTCTCCCTCCGTGTTCTTCAGTGGCTTTGGCCATTTAACAAACTTTTTTCCGCGGATCTACATGAAGATGTTAGCCCACATGTCATTCAGCAGAGCCGAGTTGATGGGCCTGTACTCGTTTTGGATCGGTGGCCTGGTCCTGAGTAGCTTCTTTCAGGGTTGTCGTCATTTCTGTTCTTTCTCTTTTCCTCGATCAGAAAAGTGCAATGTTGGTTGGTCCTCTCTGGACGCTTTGCCTTATTGGCCTCATTTGCGGCCACATATGCTGAGGTGATGGCTTTCGCTTTTCGTAAGGTCTACGGATTTTAATGGGCCAAGTATTTAAAAAAGTCGCCCAACCCTAATGTAAAGATGAAGCTGCCAAGCTTTATCTCTTCGGAGAGCTTGGGAATTCTCCTAACTTCTACCATGAAGCACTTCAGGAACTTTCTTGGGTTCTCGCCTTGCTTCTACTTGATGTGGATGAAGTGTCACGACTATTTCTCTTCTCAATGGCTAAATGCGTTCTCGGCCAGAAAAAGATTGGTGAGATCCCAAAAACTCCGGATCAAGTTCGTATGAAGCCGATGGAACTAGATCCGGACATTCCCCATCAAGGTGAGGGGAAAATATTGGCACATTGTCGCCTCCTCTAGGCTCTAAAAGTCTAGAATGGTGTGGAAGTGATTGAAGTGATCTATGGGATCAGTTCTCCCATTATAGGAATCTAGGGCCGACATCTTGAACTTGGCCAACATTGGACGAGTTCGGATCTCTAGGGTTAAAGGAGACCTTTTTAGATCGTCGACTTGCTCATCATCGTCCTTGAACACGCGGTTCTAGATTTTCTCGACCATTTTTTCCACTCGGGACGAGTTTCTAGATCTCTTGCAGTTAAGGTAAGTCATCAACTTCGTTCTTTCTACGGTGCAGCGCATCGCCGGCCGGCTGCTACTATTTGTGGATCGGAAGATCTGGGAGGCTTGCTCCTGTATGTGAGGCCTTTGCCTGTTCCAAGAGTACCAAAAATTTCTTCTTTTGAGACTTTCAAGTAGAGTCCCATAGCCCAAGCGCCCCTTAAGCCTTGAATGGCTCTAGGCGTTGGACGCCACCGAGATGTGAGAGTTGCCCAGCTTTGAGATTTTCTTTGTCGGCCTTTTCTTTCTCTAGCCTCCTCACCTGATGGCCGGAATGGGAGTTGAGGAGGATTGATCCCCCTGCTTCTTCTTGGTCTAGCATGTGCAGAGCATTTAGGACATTTTGTTCATCTGCTCTGCCATGGCCAGAAAAGTTAGTGCAGGCTACTATCCGGCCTGACTACCAGCTGAGTTGTCATGGTCGGGGGAGGCAGCCTCTCTAGTGGGAACTCTAGCTTGAACCCTAGTGTTCACCATTTTGCTGGATGATGTTGATTTGAAGGATGTAATTGATCGACTTTTAGTAAGTGTTTTAATAGACGGTACCAATTATGTGTCCTGAATTAAAACTTTAAACGTGTTTGGGTAAAATTGTCTATTGGATTTTGGTCTCCATTCACTGAGCTTAGGATCTTGCACACCATAATTTAAAATAAAAGGTCAAGTGATGGAGAAATTTGATCACACTAAAAATATTCTGACACTCAAGACAGTGAAGAGCCTTCTGAGAACAAGAAGGTAAAATACAGTAGATATAAAGATGGATGCTAGGAGTGTGTTGGGAATGATGGTGGGAGGTGCACTCGTGGAATAAGTGGCATGAATTATTGAAGCTTGCGAGAATCAGTTTTTCTTAGTACTTAGCCCTCAGGGAAGTAGTAATAGAGAGAAAAGGAGCGTGCGTTGGAAAGCTTGAGAGCATAGAGAGTTTCTGTAAGCTTGAGTATGTTAGAGGATGTTTGGTAGGCGAGAGAGCATGTCTGTGGAGTGAATCTCCCTGGGCTTTTATAGTGGCGGGTCTCTACTGCCTTCATTGGGTAGCAAGGTAGGATGTTCGCCTTTTATGAGAATCGTTGTCTTCCCCGTGTGGATGCGGGCGACACTCTCGGCTGCAACGGTTGAGAAGGTGGATTCATTTCCTTCCGCACATGGTAACCGTTAGAGTTCCCTTTGTCGGTTGCGAAGCGAGATACGCTCTAATTTTGAAAAGTTGTCGTTACTGTAAAGATTGCCTTTCTCGGAGATGCGGAGAAATATGGTAGATGGCCATTGATGCTTGGAAAGGGGTGTGTGGGCCGATTTAGACACGAACCGCATTTATCATGGGCCGCGGCCGGCCAACTTGCTACTTCTCCGATCAACGACAGCGTAAACTGTCCCAGGTGTAAATGGGCCACTATTGATTTTGGGCCGTTTTCCCCTTTGTAAGCCGGGCCTACTACTGGCGTCCTCATTAGTTCCTATTATTGCAGTTTAAAAGTAATAATCATCTATGCGATCATTTCATATGAAATTAATGAGACCCACTCAAACAGAACTCAATTATTTTCTTTAAAAAGGCCACATGATGCAAAGTTTTATGTCTAGTTGTGGTCTTTTCATATGGATCGAGACATATAACTAGAAGGGCTGTTGAGCATGATATGGCTTTGGCCTTTGTATGATTTTTCCAAACACATTTGATAGGAACAATGAAAAGATAGAGTGGTGATGAGCAAGTTTCTCATGGATCAACAGGTAAAATGAATAGAAAGGGGAACATTGAAATTTGTATGGTTGTGAGATTTGGCACGAACGAGTTGGAAATTATTGCCAAGAGTTAATCATAGAAGAATCGAAAAGACCCTCTTGTTCTTTCTCATGATGGGTAGGTCCCCCGACTTGAGGGAGACATTTTTGTCGTTCGCTCTCAAAATTATTTTTTTAAAAATATATATTTTTTATATTTATAATATTTTTTAATCATATGATATTTGGATCGAGAATTTCAATAGAATTGTTGTCTCATAATAATAAGTAAAAAACTTCATAAATTTTGATTCAGAGTTAAAATTTTGAGTAATTATTTCTCAATATAAACTAAAATAAGAAAAATAAGCTTCTATTTTTTTAAAACTTATGTTTCAAAGGAACCCGCCAAAGGCATCGTGGGACTGCTTCATTAGATTTTTATCCAACGGCCCTTATTTTTTTATATATATATTTTTTTTAATTTTTTACCTTCCTTTTTTTGTTTAGCTGTTTTTTTTTTTATTTTTGAGCCCTTACTCATTTTCTTAATATTTTTCTACATTTTGTGGGTCAATTGGCTACTGTTTTAGCATGGGAAAAATATTAAAATATATACATAATAAATCTGTATAATTTTAGTCAATAAGTTTATTAATACTTTAAAAATTAAAACTTAAAAAATTTAAAAATAACTATTTAAATTGTGATTTTTTCTATTTAAACATTGTCTTTTAGATTAAAAAAGTGCCGTGGACGCTACGATGACTTATGCATCGTAACGTCCCTCGTCCCATGCTAAAGTTTTTTTTTTTTGTAAGAAAAAAATAAAAATCGTTACTATTTCAGGAAAGCCTTTTTAATTGAATGCGACCATTAAAATGTCATATGAATTTGTAATTTTATAATAAATTAATTTACTTTGGAACTTAGATTTCTACCTATTTCTTGGACCTTAATTATTGCCCATTGTGATTGTCAGAAATACCCCCCGACATAAAACTAGTCGTTGTCAATTTGCTACAATGCATAAGTAATTAAGGGTCTTTCTAACGTGTAACCTTCAAGTATGATTTTTCAAACTTGTCAATCGTCATTTAATAGGTTATATGAATTTTAAAAGATTAGAACATTCAAAACCCTTATGCTCCTTCCAAAGACTAATTATCATTTCAGAGCATAAAATAAAAAAAAATTAGTGTAAAATAGCCTCATCGCAGTCTTAATTATCAGCGGCAAAGTAGTCTCATTATAATACTGACTGTCTTTTTCGAACGTAAAATACAAAAATGATAAGTACAAAATAGCCACATCAGAGTCTCGACTATCGTTTTGAAACATAGCATACAAAAGTAAGCACGAAGTAATATTGTTACTGTCTTGATTATCCTTTTTTAGTATAGAATACAGAAATAAGCATAAAATAGACTCATCGTAGTCCTGATTGTCAGTGGTGAAGTAGCCTCATCAGAGTCCTGATTATTCTGTTCGAACGTAGAATACAAAAATAAGCACAAAATAGTATCATCACTGTCTTGAAAATCATTTTCGAATATAGAATGCAGAAATGAGCACAAAGTAGCCTCATAATAGTCATAATTATCCTTTTCAAACACAGAATATAGAAATAAGCGTGAAATAATCTCGTCACAGTCCTAATTATTAGTGGTGAAGTAGCCTCATCGAAGTCTTGATTATCCTTTTCAAACATAGAATGCAAAAATAAACACGAAGTAGTATCATCACAGTTTTGATTATCATTTTTGAATATAAAATACAGAAATAAGTATAAAGTAGCTTTATCATAATCATAATTATCAGCAGTTTAGGAACCACATCACAGCCCTGATTATCCTTCTCGAACATAAAATACAAAAATAAGCGTAAAGTAGTATCATCACAGTCTTGATTATCCTTTTCGAATATAGAATACAGAGATAAGCACGAAGTAGCCTCACTATAGTCTTAATTATCCTTTCTGAACATGCATCTATTATTTTGTTCTTTCCAAATGAAGAACACCACAACTTAAAAAGCAAGTCTAGCCTTCCCATTACACTCATCCTTACCCATCTACGTAATCACTGCCCAACTAATCCCCCTGTCTCAAATCATATGCAATATTTACTTCATTCGTATAATATTTGATTTTATACAATCAAAAACTCAAAGTATGTATTTGAGGGTGCCTTTCTGTCGTTGGAATTTCATTATCTTTTAATTTACAGATTAACTGATTAAGACATATTAATGGAAGTATGCATGCTTCCAGCTTGTGGATCACGGGCTGTTGAATTATCTGTGCTGTCACCTTCCAAGCTTACAGCTTGTTGTTTAGCCTCGAGTTATCAATTATTGGAACATGGATTGAGAGGTCATCTAAAATGGTGACTTTGTGCAACATATATATATGTATATATGTACGTATATATGTATTTCTATGTATATACATACGTACACATATGTATGCATGTAGGTAGGTATGTATATGTATGTATAAATATTAATGTGAACTAGATCCAATAGTATAAACTAAAAAAGATACAAATTAAAGTAGAAAGTTGATCCAGATAAGGTAGTGGGCTAGTTTAGACAGTGCAAATAATAACAGAAAAGGGTTTCGAATTGGGGTTTGAGAAATACTTTTATCTAATATCTGAATCAATTTAGGCTCAAAGCCGGTGAAAGACATGTGTATAATTATCTGTATTTTTGAACTGAATGATAAAAATATTGTTTTAAGCACGAAAGAAGAAACTGAGTTATTAAACTGAGTTATTATTTTTAATTTAATAAAAATTAAATTTAATATTTTAAATTATTTTCACTAATTAATTATGCTAGATATTTATCAACAACGAGATGCCTTTATTTTGAGGCAACGTTTAGATTACTTTCCCCACGCCACACTACACGCGCGTGCGTGCACGCTAATGACGTGACCGGAAGGAATCAACCAAAACGCTATCTGGCTGCCTTTTTTGTCACGTGGGCCCCGCGTGAAATTGTTTTTCGACAATGATTTTTTATTTTATTTTCTTTTTTTTTTTGAGGGGATTAATATCATGTGATTGTCGTGCGAAGGGTTCATGTGGATCTCTGTCTGTCGTACACGTGCACCCAAACTTGCGGCGCCAATCAGGAGATGCCACGACATCCCGGCGTTATATATAAATATATAAAAATAATATTTATATAATTTATAGATATATTTTTTTATCAATATATATATATATATATATATATATTAAAAGAAATGAACCCCTTTTAATTTATTTTTTATATAAAAAAAGTTATATAAATATTATTAAAAATGATACAAATAGATGGGCTTTACGTATGAAACTTTGTTAAATATCTCATTAACATATAATTTATTTATATTTTGATATATATTGTGAATCTATTAGAATTAAAATTTTTAATTATTATAATAAATTTTAGTGTGGAGAGTAAATTACTAATTCTCATATATATCAAAAAATAAGAAAAATATTATATTTTTTATTCCAATTTCATCAGCTCATATATACTTTATAAAATAAAATAAAATTATTATAAAACACGACGATCATTGATCTGTCTGTATCATCAAGACTGGATTAACACGAAATTCTGTGGGATTTAAAGAAAGAATGAGACGATCAGATCGAACAATTACATTAGCTGTATAATTTACAAATATCAGCTTATCAACGTCTCATATGAGATGGTTTATATAATTATGAATGTTAGCAAATTCCTCATCTTTATATTAGCAAAATATGAAATTATCTGGTTTGAAAGTAATCGTATTGTGATAGTAGATAAATTAGCCTGTAATATTATACTAGCTGATTTATTTAATATATTTATTAAAAAAAATAAAAAAATGTACCTTTTGTAGTGTTGGTTTTATAAAATTATACAAAATTATAATATTGGTAATTTATATTAAAACCTAACTTTTGGAAATAAAGTTGCACACCCAACATCCATCTCTCAATAATAGAGGCGGATTATTGTCTTTGTGTCCATCCCATCATTCATAATACCAAGATTGAGTTTGGTTCTTTTTTTATATAATTCAATATTATTTAATCTTTAGGATCTTTTTTTTTTGTATAGAAGATGTTGAATATTTTTAAATTATTATAATAAATTTTCAAAAAAAGAGAAAATTAGTAGTTCTCATATGTATCCAAATAGAAAAATATTAAAATTATTTTCACCTTGATCAATCTATCTATACTATATCAAATAAAAAGAATTATTTTAATTTTGTACGTAAAATTATCAATTAAGAACTCGAGGCCAAGCCACCCACCAATTAGAGTGCTGTACCGAAGACAAAAACAATTATTATTGATGTATCTCTGGACCAGATTGATAAAAAAATTGGTAAAATTTAATAAAAAAGAGATTCGATCAGATCGATCAATTATGTTAGCCATACAATTTACAAATATTAATTTATAAATGTGTCATATGAGATAGTTTGTATAATCATAGACGTTAACATATTCGTCGTTGTATTTTAGACAAATTTGAAATTCTCTAGTTAAAAAATAAACGTATCGTGACAATAAATAAGTTAGCTTGTAAAATTGTATTATTTGGAAACAAAGATGCACACCCAACATCCATCTCTCAATAATAGAGGCACATTATTGTCATTCTGTCCACCTCATCATTCATAATACCTAGATTGAGTTTGATACTTGTTTTATATAATTCAGTCTTGTTTAATTAGTAGTCTTTATTCTAAGTTTTTATATCAAATTGTAAAATTTAAATATTATTTTAATATATGATATTTAAATAGAAGTAATTAAGTAAATAATTAATGACAATTATGAGCTAATGTGAAAAGCTACGTGTCAAACCATAGTAGTTGGTGCCAGATGGGGTGCATGAGCAGTGCACATGCTTAGTTGGCAAGTAAAATTCACGTCTAATACAAGTATGATGGCACATTAGCGTGTCTTAGAAGTGTTCGATGTGTATATAAAGGACACTGATACGCATTTATTTCAATAGCTCTGTATCTAATGTGCATATGGAAAACTTATGCGTGCAAGCCGGAAATAACCTTATGGCTGATGCACGTATAACTGGTATATGTACTCCAACCTGCTATATAAGATGTTTCTGCTACCTTTCAATCTATTTTTGTGGGTTCAAGAGAGATGATAGAGAAAGGGAAGAGTAGACGAGAGAGGGGAAGAATAAGAAGAGGACTTCGGAGCAAAACCTTCAAGAATTGTTTAAAACTAGACAAATACTAGTGAATTTACAACCTTATTTTAGCCATTTTTCGAAAACTTGCTAATTTCCTTATCACATTGTTCATAAGCTAAGATTTCATATCCCTAAATTAAATGGAAGTGTACATCCATATTTCTTTTAATATTTAACTTGTATGAGTGTTATTTATTCTTCAGATTTCTTATATTGTAAATTTATTTATTTATTGTTTATGAAAAATGTTAAATATCTTGAAATTGTTGAAGAAATTCTCTTATATGTATTTTTTTTTGGCAAGAACCTTGAGAAATCATCTTAGATGTCCAATATTTGTTAAGAACCATGTTAAATATCGGTATCTTAGTTAATGAAACATTATTTTACTTCTATTTTAAGAATGATACTATTTCATATTGACCTTTTTCCTCATTTTATTCAAAATGAACAATTATAAGGAATTAACGGAAAGCATGTATATTATGATATGTAATAACATATTGAGACGATGTTGCATATGGTCCATCCACAAGCAAAGATACTGGGTGATGCCCAATATATAGGATTAATATATAGACAACACGTCTACAAATTTAAATAGTAGAGAATGATCCTAATTTATAGGATAGGGTGTAAACTGTCATTCATGAATTCTTACCTTGTTACTAAGATTATCACTGATTTTCAGTTTATTTGTTTATTCGCTCATTTATTGTATTTTCATTATCTCCATGTTTATTACATTTTTCTTCATTTGCTTGCTAAACATTTAACTCATCTTATTTTTTTACCCTTTCAAACTAATAGGGTTGGTCATTATTGGAATTTTGGAGTGATAAGAGTGCATGTGGGGGATCATAGGATTTTAATGTTTGATATGTATTCTAGGTATGTTGTCAAGAAACAATGAATTTTGTAGTTGGACACAATTTTGGGCATGTAAAAATTAGGGAAGCTTGGCTTTTGGATGATACAACACTTTAATTTCTTATACTAATATATATGATGTAATGTGTTTGTGAGATAGTTGTCAAAATATTATGGTTGAGCAAAGATGGATGTCAAATTAGAGCAAAATTTGATCATATTCTTGATTAATTTTATTTTATGCATGTTAGGGGATTGCAAACTGATGCACACAACTCCCACTAAAGCCCATGTATATGCAAGACAGATTTAAAATATTAATTAAATAATTACTTTTTATTTTTTATAAGTATTTGATTATCTAAATTGATTAAATAAACTCTGCTCGATTAGGACTGAGCATTCCTAGTTTATCAAACATTTCCTCCTTTGGTTGCATCAATTGGAACCAGAGAAGATATGTCATGAAGATTACGAGGACGTGGTGGTAAGAATGTCCCCATCTTAGATATACATTTCCATGTAGAATTGGAGAGCTATGGCGGAGTGATTCCAAATTACAAAGCAAGGTAGATGACCTCTTGCAATGTGAACGAGATTGAAGTCACCAGACTATAAGGGGTCGACCGTTCTTCATGCCCACCGAGCCTTTGGCAAACGATGATGAATTTATGAACTCCACATGCTCTTTACTTAGATCTCCCATCATAATGGGCCACTCACACACACAACCTACACAACCTCTTGTCCTGACCAAAAAACCACACCAAATAGCCCCAACCACAAACAATACATTTTCTATAGAATTGTTTTCTTGAGCTCTTAAAACACTGACAAAAGTATTCAAGTTGATGTTCCTAAATTTGATGGTAAGCTTGATCTCAAAGCTTACTGAGATTTGATTTCCATTGTTGATACTTTCTTTAAATGGAAGGACATGCCCGAAGAATAAGAGATCAGATTGATAGCCACCATGCTCCAAGGACCTGCTGTCATATGGTGACAATTTTATCAAAACAGCCAAAATCGTAGAGGTTATGCTTGGAAAAATACACGAGCCAAAATAAAATTAAGATTCAACCTGAAATACTTACAATTGATTACTCACAAGTCTTGTATTAGAAATTCTATCTTTTGCGATAAAAGTTTGACCAAGATATAATAAGCTATACCGAGAAGTTTCATAAGTCCCTTAACCAAATTGAATTATAAGAGATTGATGACCAATTAATCACCCAATACCTAAGTGGTATAGAACCTGCTATCATGGATGAAATTGTTTTACACTATCTACCATTTTTAGAAGAGGCCTTCCAAATGGTCCTCAAGGCTAATGAAAAATTGAGGTCCTAATGGGCTGAAAGATTCTCCAATTCTAAAGTCAAAAAGTCCAATGCCCTACTCTACAAATTTTATCCTACCAGCAAGGGAAAAAAAAACTAGTATGATAGCTGAGTCTTTCAATCAAAACAAAAGCATTGCCAACTGGAAGGATGAATGCTTTTGTTGTCTGTAAAAAGGCGTTGACATCCACATTTGATTGACCAATGAAGTCCCTAAACTAGTCCTCGAACTAACCAAATGAGACCACAATGACTCAAAGGAGATTTGCGAATCAGCTAAAAAGCAGAATTCCTAGTTGTTTGATGAGTCTTAACTAGCCCTCTAATGAGCAACGATGATGACTAGTTATAGGAATACTATTTTCCACACTTATGGAACAATCCACAGTAAACAATATTTGATTGTTATTAACTCCGATAGTAGTTGCTTCAACTTGGTCTCTGAGGTGATAGTTACAAAATTAAACTTGTCCTATAAAGCTCATCCAAAGCCCTATTAGGTCACATGGTTTAAGAGAGGCAGAGAAATCACTAAGAGTGATGGGTCGTCCCATTTTGAATCTCAAAGTACAAGGGCATGATTTAATTAGATGTTATCCCAATAGATACTTATCACTTCCCCTTGGGCTAGCCATGGAAATATGATTTCCAGGTCGAGCATGATGATTACAATAATACCTATACATTAACCTTTTAAGAGATAAGATTTTTTCTTCATCCACTCAAAGATACTCTGTCATCAGTAAAAGGGGCCAATGGGGTTTTTCTATCGAAGATAGAATTCAGGAGACTTTGTCAAATAGCACCCTAATTGATGCCTTTGTTGCTCACATGGTTGATCAAGAGAGTACATCACTACTCCCGAGCAAATAGTCTAGTTGCTTCATGAACTCTCCAATGTTGCAACCGATGAAATTCCCTATAACTTCCCATCTAAAAGGAAAATTTAGTATCAAATTGACTTAGTATCCGAATCCAATTTCTCAACCTCCCTCACTATCAGATAAGTCCCTAGGAGCATAAAGAGTTATAATAACAAGTGACCAAGCTTCTTTGAAAACGGTACATATAATAAAAGTATAATTCCATGTGCCACCTTGCCTTTGCCAACTCCCAAACAAGGACGACACATGGAGGATGCTCATTGATATTCAAACCATAAACGAGATTACTATTAAGTATCGGATCCCAATTATAAGATTTGATGACATGATCGATGTGTTACACGATAACTATTTTTTAAAAAAATTGACTTATGAAGTAGATACCACCGGATCTAAATCCCACCTATTGATGAGCAGAAGACCACTTTCAAGATGCAATGAGGTTTATATGAATGGCTTGTGATGCTATTTGGGCCAAGAAACACCCTTCTAACTTTCAAGCATTTAAAGAACTACGTGCTCAAGCCCTTCATTGAAAAATTTATGGTGGTATATTTTGATGACATCTTTATATTCATCACCAACATTAAATAGCATCTCGAGCATATCCAACAAGTTTGACAAGATCAATGACAAGAAACACTATCGATGAATACTAAAAATTGCGCCTTTATAAAGGAACATGTTGCATTATTGGGGGTTTATTATCTCTTCTCAAGGCATAGCAATAGAAAAAGAAAAAAATATATAAGCTATCCCTGAATGGCTGACTCCTTCCATAGTTAGTGAGGTGAGGAGCTTCCATAGCTTAGCCACATTTTACTGGTGATTCATTCACAATTTTAGCTCTCTCATTACTCTTGTTATCGATTGTATGAAAAATGGACAAGTCTTATGGAACTAGAAGGCCGTAGATAGCTTCTCCTTGGTTAAACAAAGTCTAATAGAGGCCATTGTGTTAGCCCTTTTCTATTTCACGAAGGTATTCATGGTTAAAAGCGATGTTTCTCACATTGGTATTGTCACAGTCCAAAGCCAGTGAGGTTGTCCTATCTCTTTTTTTAGCAAAAAGTTGAATGAGTCTATGGAGCATTATTCAACTTGTGATGTTGAATTCTTTGCGATAGTCCATGCTCTTTGGTTTTAGCGATCTAAACTAATACACTGAGAGTTCATACACTTTTCTGACCATGAGCCACTTCGTTCCTTTCATGCTCAAAAGAAACTAAATTCTCAGCATATTAAATAGGTTTTCTTCCTATAGGAATACACAATCATCCTCAAATCCAAATCGGAAGCCTCCAACAATATGGCTAATTCCCTATGCCAAAAGGTTTGTCTCCTCAAAACCTTATCTTATGAGGTAGCCAATTTTAATTTGCTCCTCAAAAATTCTCTTGCAGATTCATATTTATCAAAAAATTTTGAGCATTGCTTGTATGACTCCGAGGACCATTTTTCCTAATAAATAGATTTTTATTCTAAAGAAATTAATTAATTATACTTGAAAGATCCTTGTGACTTCAAAGTATTTCTGAGCTTTACGGTAGTGGCTTTGGTGGGCACTTCAGGTGAGATAACCTATCATATACCCGATTTTAAAATCTGATCATATAATTTGTTAATCTATAATTAATTTAAATTGATGTTTAATACTTAAAACTTAAAATTTAATAGATTAATTTACTTACTTAAAATTTAAATTGACACTGAGATGCAAAATTTATAAATAAAATACTATTATATAGCCCAAAATAATATTATAAAATTATTCAATCACATGACCCAAATACCATAATCGAAAATAGTTTCGAATATTGACAGTTATATAACACTGAATCATATATACTGATAGCATTTTAACTAATACCAAAGTACCGAAATCACAAACTAACTAAAATATTGCAAAGAAAACTAAAATCAAACTTCGTAATCGTTCTTGACTAGATAAAATAATAATCAAAATAACTGAAAGTTGAAAGATTGATATTCTAAAACATTAATTTATAATAAAATATAAAATCAAATCCAACATCCTAAGCTAAATATATGTACAACAAATCTCTTAATCCAAAATTCTTATAGGTAGTTTGAGCTCGTTAATTCAAAAGGGTTAGCAAAAATAAAAGTAAGAATGAGCTATTTGTTTAGTAATATACATATAACTTTCATATGTAAATATATAACAAATGAACATACTGGATGATGATATTATATAATATTAAAAAAAGTCGATAGTATCATCTCACAAACATATCATGTATAGTTCAAAACTAATATTCAATGATATCAAACTATATAAATATATAACCATACTCAAATCTATATTTTTAATGTCAAACATACCAAATTATACAAAATATATAAAATATACTCAAATCATGCTAATACACAAAAAAAAGGATCGATAATGGCCTCACTAATAAGGAAACAATATCAAAATTTAAGTTATAATTATTTTCACATAATCAAAATTCATATATTACTATTTAAGATTCATAAGTTATCTACATATAACATTATAGGCAGGCTAAAGAACACATTTTTGACCCGCGAATAATATATTTGACATTTGATTTACTAATAAAATGTTAAGATAAATTTAAATATATTTTATCAATTCTTTACAATAGTCCATACTTAATCAAATAAAAAACTCTATCCAAATACAAATATTTTCTTAGATTTTTTTTAATAATAGAGAAGATATACTTATTATCAAATTTTTATAGAGTTTTTATTCATTTTTCTTTAAATATATGTTATGAGTAAAACATAAATCATTCAGAAATTTTAATATTCATTTTGAATACATATAAGAGCTATATTGTACAATTTACAAATAAAAAGAAGTTATTTATTTTAGAAATTATTAAAATTTGGTATGATTAATATAATTTTATCAATTTGTTTCAATATAAACCATGTTGATTAGCTATATATAAAATTAAGACATGTGAAAGCATATATGCAAAGCTTGAAGATATGCAAGGGCAAATAAATAGAAATTTAAGACATATGTGAGCATTGTTACATAAATTTATTATTTAAACCCGATATGTAAGGATTTAAGATATGTATTTCATAAAAAAATCATTAAATGTGAGTAGGATCGCATATAATTAAAGTAAGATTGGCTATGTATGAAAGCAATAATGTATGAGTATATGAAATAATAATACTCAAGAAAAAAATAGTAATAATAGAAAGAAGAATTTGGATGCTTTTGTTTTAACTTAATCTAATGATCTTTTATTCTATTTCTCTCTATTCTCTCAAAATTTTCACAGAAATTACCCAAAATCAATTAAGAGACATATTTATAGAATAATAGCACATGTATGCCCGTTAAGTGCAGAATAAATGCTAAGGCACAATTCCTACTGCGTACGAGCATCCATAGGATACGCATCATGTATAAATATTTTATCTTGAATGTGCACGTGTATTAATCGAGTATATATTAGATGTGATCAATTTACTAAAAGTATCTACAAGTATCCCGGAGGCATCCATCAAATACATCCTTACTGTCCAAAATATTTCAAAGTGTGGGTTAGCTGCTAGTTAGATACCACTCAACTTAACTTATTTTAATTTCAAAGTAATTTGACCTAAAATCTTAATTGATTTTAAAAATTTATCATATTAATTAAATTAATTATTATTAAAATAATATTTGGGATCCATATCTTATATAAATGCTCCCTTTGATATAAGAAAAATACTTTTGGATAAAGCTTAAGTGTGATCCCCCTATTCCAAGCAAGCCATAGGAAGGCGATAGCATGGATTTCGTCTTTGGTCTTTTGAGCACTTGCCATAGCCATGATTCAATCTTTGTAAA
>JAOVVI020006835.1:0-15306 GCA_028571085.2 Nepenthes alata | reverse complement strand
ACTGATGATGCCCATCCCATAGAAGGATGTTTTGGTACTCATACTAAAAAGCCCTTTAAGATTTTTTACTGACCAAACATATGTTTTTCATTGCATCCTATTTAACATAATTCAACATCTAATTAGACCTCTCAAAAGGGACTGGATGTTTAGTCCTAAAGCCCCTGAGTCTCTAAAGAAATTGTTAGTGCTTGACCGTGCTCTAGGTCATATGATTTTATTGACCAACGTCATGGTTGCATTATTATATGGGTCATTTTATTAGGTAAGGAATGAGATCCCAATTTACCTAACTTAGGTCAGTCATAGTCATAGTTAATCACACAAGCACACAAATAAGCAATAAATGCAAGTAACTGATGTAAAACTCACTCTTATTGAAACAATAAAATACATCATACAAGCACCTCGTAAATTATGAGCAAGACATACTTTCAATCTCATCATATTCAGGAGTGGGATTATTGATAATATTTTTTGAAGTGAAGGGTGTTCCATGCCCTAAGAACTAGTTTCTCATTTTGGGTGCATAGCTTATATGCACCACTACGGAAGATGGTTGTCACTAGGAACATTTCTTCCCAATCATAGGATAGTTTATTCCTATCGACAATTTTGCCTATAGTCTCTAAGTTCTGTAGAACTAGATCCCTTACTTCGAATTGTTTTGTCTTCACCATTCTATTATAGTATCGGCCTACTCACTACTAGTAAGCTAATGTCTATAGTCTTGTCATATCCTTAGCATCTTCAAGTAAGTTTAGACTCTCTCTCAAAAGTTGAGAATTGCTGTAGGGGTCAAAACTTTCCACTCAAAAACTAGATAGTTTGATCTCCACTAGGATAAAAACCTCAATCCTCTAGCATAGGTCAAAGAGAGTTTCTCAAGTTATTCTCTTGGGGTCATTCGGTAAAACTATAGCACAAATGAGAGCTTGTTTACCCAAGAGCTCTCCTGCATCCTCTAGTTTTGTCTTCAGCCCACACAAATAGGGTTCAGTTGGTCACCTCTACTTGCTATTTGCTTGGAGGTAAATAATGGAGGTATAAACTAATCTAATATCAAGGTTCGTGTAATGCTTGGTGAATCTCTTCCCCATGAATTAGGTATCATTGTCAATTATTATGATCTCAAGTATCTCAAGCATATAATACTCTGACTTACGAATTTGGTCACATTCTATTCGATAAAGTTTGCCAACGTAGAGACTTTTGCCCACTTTATAAAATAGTTTACTGTAACTATGTTGAATTTTATTTATTCCATAAGTGGGAATGGGCCTATATGTCAATCCCCCCACTATGCAAACAACTAGGGCAATTTAGGGCCTAAAATTCAATGTGAGGTTGATGAGGGACATTTCCATAAATTTGACAATTTTTACACCTCTTAGCGAACTCCATAGCGTCCATTTTTATGGTTGGCCAGTAATAGCCTTATCGTATGACCTTAAATATCAAGTTCTTTCCCCCCATATATAATTCGCAAATGCCAAGTTGTACCTTACTTAAAGTATAATTGACCTCAAAGAGTGTCAAGCACCACATATAAGGGACAGAATAGCCTCCCCTATATATTTTCCCTTCCACAAAAGTGTACCATTTGGTCATCGTTTTTATGTGCTTAACTTCGACTACATCCTCTAATAAAGAACCATCTTCTAGGTGCCTCTAATATGGTGTTATCCAAGTTTCCTAGTCCAAGATTGGGAGCATCTCGTCTGATTCATTATGCTTGGGTTCATGAGCATTTCCCTCATCTCCCTTGCATATTGTTTGGGGTTTTTGAATGCGGATGTTTTGTCCAATTGTTTTGGCATTCAAATTGTCTTCCCTCGGGATGTGGTGAACCTCCACTTTATTGAAAAATGTTATGAAATTCTTACCTTGACGAGATACTTTGCCGAACACGGATTAGACACTTCAAAGTTTTCAAGCACTTAATTGACTATCAGCTCGGAGTAGCTATAAAGGATCAAATTCTTGGTCGAGCATTCTTTTGCCAGCTTGAGCCAGCAAATAGGGCCTCATACTTGGCCACGTTATTTATAGCTCGAAACTTGAACGTCATTGAGAACTTTATTTTAAATCCGTCTAGAGTTATGAAGACTATACTGGCCTCGCTTCCAGCTTTAGAGGATGACCCATCAACAGATAGAGTCCATGTTTGGATTTCCTCACAAGGAAACCTATGTTCGCCTTCTCTTAAATTTTCTAAAATTGGGGTCGCTATCTCGACAACAAAATCCTTGAGAGCTTGTCCTTTTATAGATGGTCATGCTCGAAACTCTATATCGAGCTCACTGAATTCCATAGCCCATTTTATCAAACATCCAAATACTTCTACCTTTACAAGATCTTATTCAGTGGTTGGTTAGTTAAAGTGATGATTTTATGGGTCTGGAAGTATGGATGGATTTTCCTCACTGCATGGATTAGAGCTAGCACGATCCTCTTACCTTGTGAATACCGAGTCTCTCAATCTGTGAGGATCTTACCGACATGGTATATCAACTGCTATATGTTAGCTTCCTGTCTAACTAGAATTGAGCTTAGTGTTGTATCTGAGATGACTAAGTAAAGATATAATTCATCACCTTCTTTAGGAGAAGTCAAGAGTAGGGGATTGTCAAGGTATTCCTTAATCTCTTGGAATGCTAGTTGACATTCTTCTGTCTAGCATAGCCATTAGTCTTGGCCCCTCTTAAAGGCTTGAAGAAGGGAAGGTATTTCTCTATAGATTTTGCTAGAAATTTGGAGAGTATGACTAGTCTTCTGGTTGATCTCTAGACTTTTCTTAAGGTCTGAAGTAGATTCATATCAATAATTTCTTTGGTTTTGTTTGGGTTTGCCCCAATCCCTCAATGATACACTATGAAGCTGAGAAATTTTTTGGATGTCACTTTGAACATACATTTTATTGAATTTAATTTCATTAGTGTGCTTGAAGTACCCCAAAAGTTTTGGTTAGCTCTCAAATGTGGTAATTGGCTAGTATGCTTTTGACCCACATAAACCCCTACATTCTTTCCTATTGGGTTTTATATATCTTGTTGACTAACATCTGATATATTACTCCCATATTCTTCATACCGAAGGGTATAACCTTATAATAGCAGGTCCCTTGGTCTATCATGAACAAGGTCATTTCTTAATCTTTTAGACTCATTCGAATTTGGTTATATCTTGAATAGGCGTCCATGAAAATTAACAATTGGTGGCTAGAAGTTGAGTCCACTAATAGGCTTATCCTTGGCTATGGAAAGCCATTTTTTGAATATTCTCTATTCATATCTGTGAAATCGATACACATTCTTCATTTTTTATTACTCTTCTTGATAAGGACAACGTTTGATAGTTGATCCAGGTACCAGACCTTCATTGTGAATCCTGCGTTGAGTAATTTATTGGCCTCTTCCCTCATATCAACGAGCTTTTCTATGGAGTGGCTTCTTTACTTTTGTCGAACTGATTTATGCCATGAGATCAGGCTCAATTTGTGAGCCATTATCTTAGTTGGTATTTCTGACATGTTCACGGGTGTCTATGCAAATACTTCTAAGTTTTAGCGAAGGAATTCCATTAGCTGTTCTTGCAAATGATTAGGAAGAGAACTATTGATCTAAGCATACTTTTCTGGATTGTTCTGACCTAGAGGGATCTGTAAGGTGAATTCATCGGTTTGGCCTTGTTGTAGTGTAGCTTCATCTCGAGTGTTAAACTCCTCAATCGACTAGCTTAGGGGACTGACCTATCTGGATTAGGTAGCAAGTTTAGCCGGCGACTTGATCGCCTCACACTTTCCTTATGGGGTCATAAACTTCATTTTTAAGTGAGGTATGGACATTACTTTCCTAAAGGACACCAAATAGGGTTGGTCCAGTATATCATTATAGACGAAAGTTAAACTCCTCAATCGGATGGCTTGATGGCATTGACCTATTTGGTTTAAGATGCAAATTCGGCTGGTGATTTGATCATCTTGCACTTCACCTACCCCGTGTGGGGTCATAAATTTCATTTTCAACTGTGGTATGGATATTACTGCCCTGAAGGCTTCTAGACAGGGTTGACCTAATATGGTATTATAAACCGAGGGTATATCTACTATTATGAATATTAGCATTTGGAAAGAATTTTTGGGTATGTTCCCTATATAACTTCCAACTAAATGATTCTTTGAACCAATACAAATTTGTTGTCTAACCCATATTAGGGGCTCTCAGCTGATCTCATGTGACTCCTTTACAGTCTTAGCTTAAATAATGTATTGAGGTAGAGCAAAGTTTGATTACTTTTATTATTAACAAAGACTTCTTTTAATTGGTAGTCGATAACATTGTCTAAAATGAGTGTGAGTATAATAAGAGTATCGGCGTGAGAAGTAATTACATGAGTCATATCGTTATCAATAAAACTAATGATATTATTTTGTACTCTTATCTTTTGTCTCTTGCTAGAGGAAGTCTTCTAGGGATGATTTGGAGCTTTGTTTCTGGTAGGTCTTCAAGAGACTATGTTCACAACTCTTGCAGCCACTCGGTTACGAGGTTGCTCAAGTTACTTCATATCATTATTATTGGTATAACCAGGAACATGTCTTGGGATTTCTAAATACTTATTGAGGTATCCATTTCAAATAAGAGCCTCAATTTCTTTTTACTGAGTCCGACAAATCTGAGTGTTGTGCCTTAGAGAATGATGGTAGAAGCTGTGTACTTTGACTAATCTCCTCCCTTTGGGTTCTTCACCGGTTTTAGATGTTTTAGGAGTTTTTCATTTTAGATCTACATTAAGATGTTAGTTTGGGTATCATTCAGAGGGGTAAGATCTGGTGGTTTGTATTCCTTTTGACACTGGAATTAGTCTTCTACTGCTTCCTGAGACCTCATGTGGAGGAGTTACCATTATTCCTCTTCTTTCCACTGGTCGATTCTGGATGGTGATTTGACACTTCAACCGTTTTGCTTCGTTGGCCTCATCGACGGCAATGCATACTCGAGTGATAGTCTTCGCCTAAGGGAATGTCTTAGGTTTTTGATAAACCAAATACTTGAAAACTTCACCTGATTTTACGATAACCATGAAAGAAATCAACTGTACTTCATTGGTGGGTTTAGATATGCCTTGAGTCTTGGCATTGAATTTGGCTAAGAAGAGCTTCAAACTTTCATTTGGATGTTGTTATATTCTAACTAGGTGTCATGGTTGTTTTTCATCCATTTTATTAGAGGCAAATTTAGATAGTCAGGATTCTAATTGACTGGTTAATTTAAAATTACCGCCTGCATTAAAAGCCGTTTATAATAGTGAATGGAAGAAATTACTTCTGGGGTATAATCACCCTTTTAATTAATTTGAAAATCGTTTGTATATTAATATGGGTACTATTTTGATTATTTTTAGATTTGGTTATTTATAAGAGCATTATTACTCCTTAATTGATTGTAATTGTTTGTTAAGAATAAATATCATATTTAATACCCTATTAACCTGTTATTTAGATCGGTTTTATAATTGTCCATATCTGAATCGGCGGAGTTTGAGCCCAACTTTTAACTTTAGGTCGGACCTAAGCCGTATCCAGCAAATTGTTTATAAACCTTTCCGCTAGCCTTACTGAGAGAGATTACGGCAAAATACGCGGCGAATCCTGAGTATGCCAATCTCATATTTGCGTCATAGAGGCTCTCAGCCTTCAATTTAAGTTTAGCTGTTGCAAGGTTCTCAATATCTTTCTCTCCCTTCTCCCATTTGCCCTTTTTTTTGGGACCTAGCCGAGAGATTAACTTGCCTTCTTTCAAGGGCGCATGATTAGATTACTTGTCCATAGAGCGCTGCCATGGATTAACCCAGCTTTCTATTGCCAAACCCTTGGTTGGGTTGGTTTCATAAAGTATGAATTTTCCGCCCAAGCTGTCCAATTGCCCGAGAATTGCAGAAATCATGTCGGCCCGTCAGTCTCCGAGTTCGACTCTCGTGCGTACGCCAGCACGATTCAATACTGTGTCTTCCACGGTGAACCTCTCAATGGTAAGGCTCTTCATTGTCAAGTTCTGAAAAAAGGCAATTGTTTGGACCTATTTGCTTTGAACGTTCTCCTCAATTTCTATGTAAAATCCCAACTTCTATCTGATGCATGTGCACTGTTCGAGGAAATGGCCGACAGAAATACAGTTTCATTTGTTACATTGATTCAAGGGTATGGTGAAGCGAACCTGTTCGTTAAAGCAATGGAGTTGTTTTCAAAGCTCCATAGAGAAAACCATGAGCTTAATGCGTTTGTATTTACTACCATTTTGAAGTTATTTGTGAGTATGGAATCGTCAGAATTAGGTAGTGGTGTTCATTCGTTCGTTTTCAAGCTTGGTCTCGATAGTAATGCATTTGTGTGCACTGCACTAATTGATGCTTACTCCGTTTGCAGACGAGTTGATACTGCTAGGGATGTATTTGATGGGATTTTTCTCAAGGACATGGTTTCTTGGACTGGAATGGTGGCATGCTATGCTGAGAATGACCATTCCAAAGAGGCACTGGAATGTTTTTCAGAAATGAGAAATGTTGGGTTTATGCCAAACAATTATACATTTGTCAGTGTTCTTAAGGCTTGTGTTGGTTTGCAGGAGATAGGTATGGGGAAGAGTATTCACGGGTGTGTTTTGAAGAGTAGTTATGAGCTTGATAATTATGTGAGCATTGCTCTTCTTAACCTGTACACTGATTGTGGAGACATTAGAGATGCTCAATGTGTATTTGAGGACATGCCAAGAAAAGATGTGATTTCTTGGAGTTTCATGATTGCAAGGTATGCACAGAGTGACCAGAGTGAAGCGGCTATTGGTAAGTTTTGTCAGATGAGGAAAGCTTTAGTCGTCCCAAATCAGTTTACTTTTGCTAGTTTGTTGCAGTCATGTGCTTCTTTGGGATGTCTGAGTTTGGGGAATCAAATACATTGCCTTGTGTTGAAGTTGGGTCTCCTTTCAGATGTATTTGTTTCAAATGCCCTTATGGATGTCTATTCTAAGTGTGGGATAATGGAAAACTCTGTGACCCTATTTGTGGATGCAGAAACCAAAAATGAAGTGACCTGGAACACTATGATTGTAGGCTATGGACAGCTCGGAAATGGGGAGGCGTCGTTGACTATGTTTATGAATATGCTTGAACAAAAGATACTGCCAAATGAAGTTACATACTCCAGTGCTCTTCATGCTTGTGCTAGTTTGGCAGCACTGGATCCAGGCACCCAGATCCATTCCTTGACCATTAAAACAAAATTTGACAAAGATGCTATAGTGGGTAATGCTTTAATAAACATGTATGGAAAATGTGGAGACATCAGACATGCTCGTTTAGTATTTGATATGATGAGAAATCGGGATGAAGTATCATGGAATTCTATGATTTCTGCATATTCCATGCATGGTCTAGCAAGTGAGGCTCTGAGAATTTTTCAGTGGATGCAGGAAAGCGAATTCAAACCAAACAAGTTAACTTTTGTTGGTGTTCTTTCAGCATGCTGCAACATGGGACTATTAGATGAAGGACAAGCTTATTTTACTTCCATGGTGAGGGATTATGGCATTGAACCTTGCATGGAGCATTACACTTGCATGGTATGGCTGTTAGGGAGATTGGGAAAGCTTGATAAGGCTATGAAACTGATTGCAGATATTCCATTTCACCCGAGTGTCATGATTTGGCGTGCTTTGCTTGGGGCTTGTGTCATTCACAATGACATGGAGCTTGGAAGAGTGGCTGCAGAACGCGTACTAGAAATGGAACCCTGGGATGAGGCAGCCTATGTATTGCTATCAAATATGTATGCTGCTGCAAAGAGATGGGGAAATGTAGCTTGTGTCAGGAAAAGCATGAAGAAGAAAGGAATGAAGAAGGAACCAGGCTTAAGTTGGATTGAGGTCCAGGGTAACACTCATTTATTCACTGTTGGAGATACTTCACACCCTGAAATAAGATTAATCAATGGGATGCTTCAGTGGTTGAAGGTGAGAATTACAAGAGAGGGATATGTTCCCAACTGCTGTGTTGTCCTTCTTGATATTGAAGATGATGAAAAGGAGCGACTCTTGTGGTTACATAGTGAAAGAGTTGCTTTAGCTTTTGCGCTCATTAGGACGCCTTCGGGTAGCCCCATTCGTATTCTTAAAAATCTCCGCATATGTGCAGATTGCCATGCTGCAATTAAGATCATATCGAAAGTTGTGGAAAGAGAAATTGTTGTTAGAGATATAAACCGATTTCATCACTTCCAGGATGGTGTCTGCTCCTGCAGTGATTACTGGTAATTCAAAGCGAAGTAATATAATCGACTATTTACTGATGGATAAATAGTCCATGGTTATGTGGAGTTTATAATCATCAAAGTTCTCGGAGCTAGAACATGATTCCTTACACTGTAATAGCACAGCATCCAATTAGAATCAGCTTGCAGGTAGCCTCGAGCATACAACATCCGCAATGAGGCCCAAGGTGTTCTGAATTGTTTCAAGTCTAATTTGAAGACTCAATTTTTATTGATGTTTTTAGCTGCCTGAATAATTTGCTGATCTACTAACTCCATCGATTGAATCAGATGATTGAAGACTAGGATCTTTTGCTGCATTGTGGGTGGGAGCTGATCGTTTTTTAGAGATGCTTGACTGTATAGGTTGGTTGTTTATTTCCGATACATTCTGTGAAGGGTTATTAATTGTCAGTAGCTTATGTTGTTTTATTCTTCTAAACACCTCATTTTTGGATGAGCTATGACATTTTGGAGAGTGATTTTAAATTGTTAATAAAGATACTAACAGATTCCACTATTTGCATTTGGAAGTGTAAGCCAATTGATTGGACATTAGCTCGCTGCATATTTCTAGATTTTCCATCCTATGATATTTTTCTGAGCTTGCTTTAGACTTGATGTTAGATAAGGGTGGCAATCTTACATTGTAATGCAGAAGGGCTGTTTTTGTGGTTGGAACCCATGACCGTGAGTTGATGGATTAGCCTTACCGTTGTGCCAATGTTGACGGACTTCAGATGTTAGTCTTCTGTTAAATTTTTTGGGTTGAATTATTTGACACAAGTGGGCAGCCTGTTTTAAGCTCACTGTTTGTAATTTTTCTGTTCAGTTAGTTTCCCTTATTGAAACACGAGTTAACTCACCCATCCTTGGGAATGTGAAAAATACTTTGACATCTTGCCTGGACCTAAGCTATTCAGGACCTTGCCTGTAACGTAGAGAAAATTCCTATATTCTGATCTAATCGTTAGGTCTGTCAAGACTATCTAATAGAAGTTCAGTAATTATTTTCTTTTAAAGGTCTTTTAGGATCTCTTTTGTCACATAATTCTCCTCACTACATGAAGCATCCCAAGTTTTGATAGTTGGTTTTCATGGTACTCTGAACAGCCATTCCTTTTTCATTCGTTCAATCAGGCTCCCAAATAGCATTCTCTAGCTGTTCATGTTTCATATTGTTTTTATATCATTCGCAACCTCAATCATATTTGCCTTATAGCTTAGATATTAATGCTCATAGTCCAAAGCTACAGGAGACATCTATATAAAAACAAAAATATACCGATCCTAGGAATCCATACGATTCATTGTGGAACCAAAAGATGATTATCAATCAAATAAAAAGTTATTTTATGTATCAATTCTAACATCTCCTACTAGTAATTTGATGACTATTTGGAGAACTAAAAGTGTGATTGGCCTATTTAATGATACTCATCTCTCTGGAAAACTACAATAACTTCCACTGTCACTTCCATTAACTGTTGATAAGAAGAAAACAGTATTGGAAATTGATTTTTCCAGAATTTTATTGTTGCATTATCTGCACCATAGCAATAAAAAGGGAGAACTACCCTAGAAAAACTTGAGCTATTTGGTAGTCCTTGGATAAGATCCTATTGTTATCAAGGGGAGGTATGACAGGAAGATGATTCATAGTGACCCCATAGTAACACTTAACGAGACTGCTTTTGCTGTGGTTGCTGCTGCTGCAGCTTTGTCTAACTACTACGTCACTTTATGAAGTTTCTTTTACTATCATCTACTACCGTTTCTTGCCTACTATAAATTTGAATAACAAGAGCCAAGATCAACTACCAGATCAGCGCATTTAAATTTCCAATCAAACATTGAATGTAGTGGAGTTCCAAGGTCTTAAGTCCTAACAGTATATTTGATTGTAAGAATGGAGTAAGATAGAAATAGAATGACTTTTTAAGAAATATAATAAAATTAGAATATATGGAATAAAGTAAAAATAGAATAACTATTATTAAAGAATATAATAAAATAAGAATAGAGTTAAAAATTATTATTTTTATATTTGGTTAGTTATTTCATAGAGATGAAAATTGATTTAAAAATTAAATTTTTAGTGTTTTATATGTAGAATAATAAGAGGAATAAGCAAGGATTAATTTGAAATATTATTTTATCATTCTTACAAAAAATATTTCAATACAGCACTCAGCATCGTACACAACTATAGCACTCACATTCCACATGACTTTGTTTCCATAATCCCATTCACCACCGGTTCACCACCGCTCAGTACTTTGAGTTTGCTGCTGCTATCATGTTGTGCCTACCTTTGCACCACCAAAACACACAACATATTGTAAACTTTACAGGGAAAAAAATGGTTATTTGACCTAGATTTGTTATTCCTTAAGAACCAAGAATCAGAAAACCCATGAGAGATGAGTTTACTATTCCTTGTTGAGTAGAAATTATTATTGCCATACTGAGAATAAACCCTGATTAAAATTTTAATTTCATTCCTCTCACGTTGAGAGCCTATAAATTCTTCTTGTATGTTTCTGAAATTTCAATGATGAAACTCCAAGTCTTTTGGAATTAGTCTTCTGGCATTATTCCAATAAGATCAATCAGTGGAGGTGGACATTTCTTTATTTGGTTGACTTGAATCTCGCTAGTGATATTATTTGTTTCAAAATAATTTTTTTCTTTATTTTAAAGCCCACCAAAGGGGAACTATTACACATCTTGGATTAATGGTTTGAAAAGATGGGGTGATTGATTTGGATATCATTCATAATATTAAAGTGGGCTAGATGAAGTGAAAAAGTGCTTCAAAGATTCTTTGTGATTGAAGAACACCTCTCATCTCATTCGTATGGAGTATTGTATGGCTAAATGCAACATGTGAAAAAATAGCAATAGCAATAGCATAGATGTAAATGATGAGAGAGATATGTGGTCCCACGTGAATGTAAAGGATTCAAAATGATATTGTACCTGAGAAAATCGTCCTGCATGAATGTAAAGGATTTGAAATGATATTATATCAGAGGAAATTGAGATCCTATTTGTGGATGAAAAAGTGCATAAGGCATTTGATATGACTTGGTCTTGTGAAGCCAATATCAGTTTATGCATTTGTTAGGAGGTGTGAGAGTTTAGAAAAGGCTCATTATAAAAGAGGTATAAGAAGTTCAGAAAAATGTGAAGAAAATCATTAGGCTTGATCTTGTATATTTAAACTTACTTATACCATTCTAAAAAAATGAAGAAGGGTTGGAGAGGAAGTTAGAACAAGGTATATTTTGAATTAATTTATTGAAGGACAAGTTGACAATTGAGAATAAAAAATAAGATTTGGAATCCACCAAATCAAATTATAGCTCTTTTGGAAATTGTAGAATACAAGTTGATAATAAAATTTATATTACTTAATCAGATGAACTATTCCTAATTTGTAAAAATTTAGGACAACCTAGATAATTAAATTAGATAATTAAACCCTCTTTTCAATCTTCTTAAGTCAAGCAAGGGAGCTAGCCTAAGATATGGGTGGAGTAACTTAAGATGACTTGTCCTTAATTAAAGCTTCATCTTTCAATTATTTCTTTAACACTTGGTGGTTGATAGTGAAATTTTGAATGCTTCTTGTCACTTCACTAATATTTGTTATATCACCATAGAAAGTGGCCACATCATTAATAAAATAATTATCTTTTATTAGGATCGTATCATTTTCTCAAGGTTGGAAGAAACTCATGCTTGAGTTAGTTTTTTCAGAAAACAATTAGAGATCAGCAATGTTAAAACTATGAGATACGCCATACTTTTCGGGAAGCTCTACTTTATATGTATTATCGCCAATCCTCTTAAGAAACTTAATAGGCCACGTGGATGGAGCTTAGAACATTTTTTTCAATAGGAAACTGTTCCTTTTGCAAGTAAACCCACACTAGATAAACTTAAATTCTTGTGGCTGCCAGTGCTTGTCCGCTTAATTTTTATACTTAGCCGTTTGTTTGGCTATGTGTTCTTGGACATTGGAATGAATCTTCTTGATTTGTTGGACTTGGATTTCGGCATCTTCACTAAAAGCTGGCGGTAGCAACATTGGAATAAGATTGATTAGGCTAATGGGATTATTGCCGTAAACCACCTCAAATGGAGTTCTTCCCGTAGATTGACTTTGGGACCTATTATAAGCAAACTTGGCTTGGGAAATTGCCATGTCCTATTGTCGGATGTTCTTCCCAACAAGGCTTCTTAGCAATTTCCAAGGCTCTTGTTGACAATTTTTTTTGTCCATCCGTTTGTTGGTGAAAGGACGTACTCAATTTAAATTGAGTGTTCATTTTTTCCATAATGTGCACCAGGAATGTCCCACAAATTTGGAGTCCCTATCTAAAGTAGTTGTTTTTGGAACTCCATATGGTTTTACTATCTTTAGAGAGTATAAATCGGCAATATTTGAAACATCCATTGTCTGATTACATGCAACAAGGTGTGCCATTTTGATTGGTCAACTACCACCATGATAGTCTTTGTTTTGTTGTGTTCATGGTAACCCGAGCACAAAATCAATATTTACATATTCCTAAGGTGTCATGGCAATTGGAAGGGGTGTATATGACCCTATTTTTTGGCTGAGTTTTGGCCATATGACATATCAGGTATTGCTTGATAAGTTGCTTGATGTCCCAAACCATCTTTGGTCAAAAGAATCCTTCTTGTGCTGAGTGCTATGGTTTTGTCTCAACAGAAGTGCTCAGCTAATCCTCCCGCATGAACTCCTTGCAAGATGGCCTTTATTAAAGAACATTGATGAGCAAAAAGTCGAGTTCCTTTAAAAAGACAGCCAGCAAGGGGCAAAAAATTGCTTAATCGAGTTGGCCACACAGTCCTTTATAAGTGGACTAAAGAATGGATCATTCTTATACAAGTCTTTCATTACTTCAAATTTGATAAATTTAACTTGCAAAATGATAAGTAGCGGGTACCATTAGCTTAAGGCATCGACCACCTTATTTTGAGTTTCAAATTTGTGCTAGATGAGAATATCATATGATTGATGGAATTTAACCCAAGAGGCATGTCTTGGACCATGTTTTTGTTGCTTCTTGATAAATTTTAGTATCTCATAGTCGGAGAAGACTAAATTCTCTTGGAAACAAATAGTAGCTCTAATGCTTAATAGCACAAATGATGTCATAAAATTCTTTATTGTAAGTGTTGTACTTTTATACAAGATTCATTAAATTTCTCGCTAAAATATGCAATGGGCCTTCTATTTTGTTCAAGAATAGCACCAATGCCAAGGTTAGATGCATTTTGTTGAAATTGGGAAGCAACGAGATCAGTACCGTCATTAAGAGGTGTTTTAGTTGATTAAAATTTTCATCCTCCTCCATTGTCCATTTGAACAAGCTCCATTTCAAACATTCGGTTATTAGAGCTGCTATCATGCTAAAGTCTTTGATGAATCGTTTGTAAAAAGAAGCTAAGTTGTGAAAACTTTAAATTTATTGTAAAGTGGTCAGGGTTGGCTAACTTGGTATGGCTTCAACCTTGACTGGATCTGCCTTTATACCCTTATTTGAGACAACAAAACCAAGAAAAATAGGATTGATAGTGAAGAATTGACACTTGGCCAAATTAGAATAGAGCCATTGTTCAAGGAGAACCAAGAATGCTTGCCAAAGGTACTCCTAGTGTGCCATTTTATCATTGCTAAAAATCATAATATCGTTAAATATATTACTATAAAAGATATGAAGATATGATTCATGAATTGCATGAAAGTAGATGGGGTATTGGATAATTTGAAAGGCAGAGTACTATCCCCTTGTACAAACTTCTCGTGTTTCAAAAGCGTTCTTCTACTTGTTACTAAGCTTCATCCGAAACTAAGGAATTAGGAATCAGTGTTTGATGGTGATTTTGTTGACAGCCCTACTCCACGCCCATTTTTCTTTGGAACTAGAAAAGTAGGGATAGCTGAGGGGCTGAGACTTTCACATATTAGCCTCTTCAATAAGAGCTTGTCCACTTGTTGTTGTAACTCCTCATGGTCCTTAGGATTCATTCAATATTCCGGTTTATTAGGAATTGTCAATCTTGGGATAAAATCTATGCAATATTGGATATCCCACGAGGGCGTGAATTAGGTAGTATGTCCTTTAAGTAACATTTGAGAATTCCTCTAAAATGAGTTGGACAATGATTGGGTGTTCAACTAGGTCAGATCTTGCCATGATTTTGGCATGAGTAGGTAAATATTAAAGACATCAAAATATTATAATTGTCTATAAATGATTAAAACCCAAATAGCCCAGGTCGAGTCGGACATTTCATACCAATACCAAAAACAACATAATAAACAATTAACTTAGCAACGAAATAGCATCTAGGCAAATTAAATGTCGTCTGGATAAATACTTGCTTAAAACCCAAAATCCCTACAAGGAAAAGAATTGGACCAAATATCCGATATATCACAAAACAAAACTGTACAAAAGATCCATCTGATATAACGTTCCAAAACAATCCCAAATGATTCTCAAAATACAAATACAACTAAATAAAAATTCTTTATCAGTCATCCGTCCATATTCTACAAGTATCCATGGCTTGCTAATTTAGAAGGGTTAGAATACATTACAAATCATGAGGCTAATGCTTAACAAGTATATATACATATAATAAACAATAACTGTCCGTAAAACATATGGGATGACGGAAAATCATAAAACACTTGTGAAATCTAATATGTCAAACTTTCTATTAAATACATTCCAAATCATGATTTCAAATGAGTAGTTCGTTACATATACGAATATTCAAATCATGAAAACCGTACAAAAATATCTTAATTCCAAAATGTATAATGTATTAATAAAATCATGTAATCCAAAAATTATATCAAAACCTGCTAAACTTTGAAGGCCTAAACATTTCAAAACATAAAATACAATGCAAGTCAAATCACAAAAGTTCAGGATTCGTAACTTGTACACCAA
>JAOVVI020006833.1:0-15307 GCA_028571085.2 Nepenthes alata | reverse complement strand
GGGGGGGGGGGTGGGTGGTGGGGTTGGGGTGGTGGCTTTAATGATTGATGTTCTCCAATGTGTCCCTCGATCGAATAATAAATAGAAATGAGTAGCAGGTGGGCCCAATCATCTGCCCCACTTTCTCTTTTCCTCCTTTCACTTTAGCACTTTGGAGGGCACCACTCCAATCTTGCATTCATAACTTATTTGGTTGAATCCGAATTTTAAAAATAAAAATTTATTTTAAGATTTAATTATAATTTTAATATTCAACATTAGATAAAATTAAAGTATTAATATTATGTTCTAATTCTTTAAAATTAAAAACTAGCATAAAATAATTATTTATAATTACTTGGATAGAGCAGAAAGTTTTTTTCTCAAAATCATAATTTTTTATACAATAAAAAGAATAGAAATTTAAGTTCTATCTAATTTTAATTCTAATATAATTTAAAATAGATTTATATTTTAAAATTTTAATGTTAATTTTATAATTCAAATAAACCCTAATACATATTGTTTTTTTTTTCTAAAAAAGAAAACTTTATATCCAAATTTATTATTACATCAATTTATTAAAGATCTACTTTTATATTAAATAAGTTACATTCTGAATTATTCAATAATATGCATATAGTAAACAAAAATTAGAAGCGTAAAACAAAATTTATAAAAAAAAGAAAAAGAAAACAGATGGGGGGGGGGGAATTAAAAGAAGAATGCTCGGTAGGGAGGATAAAAGGAGGATGGGGTGGCAGCCAGCTATGATGGCGGCAGTGGCGGTTGTGGTGGTGGTGGCGCTTTTGTAGGTGAAGCATGGCTCGTGCTCATAATATTCACATACCCAAAAGCTGATAATGCCCATAATTACTTGTCCCCAACCTTTTAACCAGCCACCACCGCCACCAACATGTGAGACCTCTACATTAATTATTAAAATAAAAAAAGAAAAAAAAAACAAATCAAATTAAAAAAACCCAAAACACCCAAGTCAACACATTAAGCATGGGAGTTAAATCCTTTAAAAAAATATGAATCGAAATATGGCTAATAGACAAAAAAAAATCAAATTGACCAATTAAATAAATCAAAAAGAAAGATAAAATTAGCAATTATAATAAAAAAATATGATTGAATTATAAGGTCGTAATTGAACAAGTAAAATGAGTTTAAATTGATGTAAAATAAAAAATATTAATTATATTTTAAGTAAAATTTTTATTTAAATTATCATATAAAAATTATAAAATAAACCTGATTGGTACTAACACTGGGGCCCATTAGTTAAAGTCTACGATAAAATTAAATAGTTACAACTTATGAGGTGGTTAGCTTCTACAGAGTTAAACCAACAATAACCATCCGAAATTAAATCTAACCAACCATCATTATCTGAGGTGGTTGTGAAGTGGTTGTAAATAAAAAAATTGCTCAAAAAAAACTATAAATAAGTGATAATTTTCATATATAAATGTAAGAAAAATATGCTGATTAAATAACTATAAAAAAATCTCTCCTTTTACTTTTTATTTTAAAAAAAGATATTACTGACTTGAGTGTTTGATAGCCTGTTCAAAAATTTACCCTTTAAATCCTTTGATTTTTTTATTTTCTCTTGTATTGTGCATGTTTTTGATTAAGTAAATATGCATCCGTTTATTTTCGGTTCAATCTTAAACCCTGAACGTAACAAAATCTTTATTTAAAAATTTGTTATAAATCCTATGATTATTTGTAGAAACTTATTTTTAAATATTTATAATAATAATATAAAAATTAATAAATATTATGTTATTTAAAAATATTTATTAGATATTTTTAAATGGTTTTATTTCAAATATTTTTTAAAAAACATTTGAAAGGAAAGAAAAAACAAAAGTGTGTGGGACACAACGTAGAAAAGCGAATGTATTCGGCGACAATATCCATGCGGCAGTCACGCTGCCGGGAAAAGCGAGAAAACGAGCATTTCTTTCTTGCGTGCTTTAGTCTTCCATTAAAGCTCCTCCGTCCGCCACCACCTACCACCTCCCTTCTTGAGAGCGACGGGTGGCGGGAACGGCGTTCGAAGTTGAAAAAATAAAAATAATAATAATAGTTAAAAAAAGGATAAAGTACGTGACGCAAGGCGTACGGGGGCAACCGTTTGGGTTGTTCAGTCATGAATTTTCCTGCAATTTTCAGAGGATGGGGAGCGGCAGGGTGATTGGCCGATCTGATTAGCAAGCCAGAATTCTCCCACCTAGCGGCCAGTGGTACAGTTAATTATCATATATATATATTATAATGATTAATTACTTTTTTATCCAATTTTAAAAATAATTTTTTTTATAGCTAGAATATATATAATATAAATTTAAAAAATTTAAATTATTATACGAATTTAAGAGTCGATAATTTTGTTTGGATGTCCGAATATAAACGTGTTTGGTCTTTGAAATTATGAATTTAAATAATATACACCACAACAAAATAAACAGATGTAAGAGGAATATAAAACTCACTTTTTAATATACCATTAAATCAGTGATATTTTTAATGGGTTTGAAAAGATAATAAGGAATAAATATCATGAATAAAAGAGGATGGAATGAGTGTATATTTGAAGGGTTATTTTTTTCTTGTATACTCAGCCGACTGAGTAACCTTATTTCCTCCCTTTCGGGAGAGATTTTATTTGAAATCAAAGGCACCGTTTGGCTAACTGACACTTAAGATCGATACGTGTATATTATACCCATTTTAAATCAATGGTGGAAGGTATTACTGACAGTGTGTAATGGACAACCATATTTAATGATAGGACAATTTGACTTGCAAGTACAATATTATTTTGACTGCTCTTCTATATATATCGATCAATTAAGCGATTCATTATGATCATTTAATATCTAACTATTCATATTTTATCCTTCAATTTAGATGTTCGAACGCTATTACTTGATTAGCTTTATAACATCTTCTATTAGATCATTAATATTTGAACCTCTTATCCAACTAAGTACTGAATCGGTCCATTTCTAATTGTACTCATTAATATATAAGACGTATTCTATGGTTTGCTTTGTTTCAATCAAGAAACTCACACTAAATGTGTCAAACATGACATGATAATTACGATTCATAGTTTTAGACACAACATGATAACATAATTAGAATTCAGACACAAACTAACTGATAAAAGCTTGACCATAGCCTGACAAGAGCTCAATGATATAATACCCAAAAAAAAAAATTACAAAATGACATATTTTCATTCAAAAAAATTAAGAATTACTTGTTTCTAATTAAATTAAATGCAAAATCAGCACAAGTGTTAAATTGAACCTGCACCTCGAGGTAGCCTCTCTCCTGGACAAATTCCGAGCCTTTCAAGTGTCGCCATAACTAAGTCAAGGGCACCGAAAATATGCCAGTAAAGCTCAACAGCTGCAGCTCCACCTAGAATTTGCGGAGCAGCTCCTCCACGGCCTCCAAGTCCCGGTTGGCCTGCATTGCTTGCCCCCACGATCAGGCTGCTTGATTCTGTGGAAGGAACTTATCTTGTCTATGGTTTGGCATTGCCAAATTTCTCCACATGATAACTAAGCAGATGTATCACATCACTCGTTTGAACAGGAATAGCTATAAAGTTTTTGGAAGATACAGAAGAACCGAGAAAAAATCTTGGCCTTGACAAACTCATAATCTTAATAAATGTCCCGATTTGGCTATCTTTTATCAGGAAGACCTGACCCATTAATCTGTCATGTCAAACAAAAAAAAGTAAAGGTGGAGATACTTGTAAAGCCTACTTGTATGTGTTGGACGTCATATATATCCAACAGTCTAAACTATTGAGTCATGAATCAGTAAATATTTATAAGCCAATATAGCTTCTTTTCAATCTATGTGACACTTTTATCAGCACAATTCACACGTGTAACCAACATGAAAGCACAAGGCATCTTCCACAATTTCAAATTATGGCCAACCAATGGTGGTTGTATCCGAGAGGCCACTACAAGCTCTACAAGAATTGGTTAAGATGTTATCACTGACTGAAATCCATAAAAATTTCCTTTAGATGCAGTCTCAATTTTCAAAAATTCTACCATATTTGATTATAGTGTAAAATAAGATCATGTACAATAGATCCTAAAATAGTGTAACTCTTTCACGGAGCCCACATATAGAGAGAACCTTATGCATTTGGCTGCCCAGTTTAGATCAACTCGGATTGTGTGCTCAAATGGTTGCAATTTTTCCATCTGAACTTGCTGGTTGGCAAATCAGCCGCCATTGCTTGACTGATACGATCATCAAAAGGGCACAATACAAGATCAAGAAGAGGTTTGATAGAAATCCAGAAGATCAATGTCCATCTTGAGCAAATAGCTTATCAAGAACATGTTGACTAAGTAGATTCCAGACATGGGCAACCACTCCGCTCGATAGAGAATGAAATGCTTGTTTTGCTGCACTGCGTCGTGCTTCCAAAATTTTGGGATTGCCAAAGAGTTCGCTAAGAACATTTATTAGTTCCACTCTGCCAGAAACCTGCATAGAAGAGATGAGGAAATCTTTGGACAATGAGGGAAGGAAAATGGCAGCTTAGTACAGAAATATCCTATGATGTCTTATTCCTATATTATAGAAAAATTGTTTCCACAATTTGAACAGTGATATCTGAGAAATATGGACATGGGACAAGTTATTTTTTCTAGAAATAAGAACACAATAAACATAGTAACTAGAATCATATTTTATTATTCTTTTAATTGAAAGACGATATTTTATAATAAATTAGAATTGAATATGCATATTTCATATTTTTTTTGCACAAAAAATTCATAAGAAAGTGCATAATTGAATCAACATAAATAAATTATACTATAACATCTTCAACTAATTATTATTTGGAATAATAATATTGATATAACTTAGTAAATTGGGGCAAAATTTAGTATAGCAAATTTTAAGGGTGTTCAAAAAAACCGTTAACCCAATAAATCGAACCAAAACCAATAAAATCGAACCTAAAAATGGTGTAACCGAACCATTTTCAGTTTCAGGTTACTGATTTTTTAACTAACAGGTACCTGAATAGGCCATAAATAAATATATGAATATATATTGTTCGTGGTTGAATGAAAGTTGTATCATTAACCGTTTGTTTTTAAATTATTATTGGAAGTTGCAACTTATCGACCAAAATATCTGGGTGTTTAATTTTGAATTTTAGTTGTTACATGTTTGTAATTTGAATGAAAATATTATGACATTTTAAATTAGTTAACCGATCAAACCGGTTTGATTTCAATTTTTGATTTTGTTGAACCAATCAAACCGATTCAGGTCAAAAAAATAGTTCACAGTTCAATTACCCAAACCATAAACACCCATAGCAAATTTTATATATTTATCAAAATTCATATTTTAACTTTATCATTATATTTTATAATTACCAAAAGATATAAAATATAAGTAAAAAAATTCAAAGCATCCAAAGCAAAACCGAAAAGTATCCGAACGTGTTCGAAACATACAATTACCACTTTGTATTTTATAATTACCCAAAGATACAAAATATAAACACAAATCTTGAACGAAAATGTATCCTAAGAATAACCAAAACATGTCCCAAGCATGTAATTGCCATTTTGTATTTTGTAATTGCCAAAAGATACAAAATATAATAAAAATATAAAACAAAAATGTATATCAAGTGTATTCACAACATATTCGGATGTGTTTCAAATTTGTATAAAATGTGATTGAACGTGTTGGAACTTAAAAAAAAATAATTAAAAATTTTGAAAATGTGTCGAGGAATGAGTGTCAATGTCTGATACGTATCGGACACCAATACTTTAGCATCGAAAAAGTGTTTTTGTTTCTTTTCGTGGTATTTATATCACAATAAAATAATCTTACTATTGTGTTAAGACTCATCATTAACCATGAATGATGAAGGAAAAATTCAATTTACAGGTACCCAGTCTACCTAAGAGAAGTTCTATCTTATATCTCTATAAAGAGCAGACATTGGAGACTAGTCTATCCAGACCTCAACTCCCAGAAAACGTGTGGAATAGCGGTCTTAATATCATGTACCTTCTTCCATCCATTAATTCAACTCAATATTTGACTTCTAGGATCTTTCTTCACAAGGTTTCCTCCAGAAATCTCCATTACCATGACCACAAGAATTCAAACCTGCATACTGTTTCTAGTTTCATGTTTAAAATAGGAGAGTGGTTAGAGTTCACCCTTATTTTCAAGACCACTTGATTCAACATTAGCATCAAGCACACATCTTTGTGGTCTTTTAAGCCTTATTAAGCTTGTGTCAGCCTAATCGTGCATTCCCTTCCTTGCAGCCTATGCATCAATCCTATTCATGCTTATCTGCCCACATAATATCTTAAAAAGAATAAGTATAGCTTTTATACTTCATATTTTGTGCTGGTACACTCCTAAAAGAGTTTAAAGTATAGATCTTTGTCATCCATTTCAAAAAAAAAAAAGACAAACCATAAAAGAGTTAGTAACCCTTGAAGCAAGCTGCCAAACTCTTAAACATAACTCTAAACAGTTACACATCATAATATATAGTTTCAATTCCTTTTTCCTACTTAGGAAGAACCATACAGAGATGATTTCAAACATTAATTATGGAATTGAAGGATGAACCTTCCTCTTCCTCTTACAACAGATAAGCTCATAAACCTCTGATTGCATGATACCCTCTAATCCCTATTACTTCTTTCTAACCAGTGTCCAATCACCAACTAATTTACTGATTGACAATAGCACAATCCAGCTCTAGGGCCTGCCTTTAGAATCGGTTTCTCCTTGGGGAGGGCCTTCCCTCATAACTAGATCACCCATAAGCACAATAGACTGAATTAGTAGGAGGAAAGGGTGAAAGGAACCAAGGAAGTCATAATAGCAATAATAAAAATGAGAGACTAGTATGATTCAATTTCTTTCTCCTACAGACCTCAATTTTGAGTCTTTTAAATTTAGAGTCATCTCACATTTCCAATGGTAAGAATTTCATTTATTAACTTAGAGGGCTAAGATTATAAAATTGGTTGAATTATTAAAATAAAATCCTCACCGTTGAGAGTACAATGGAGGATAAAAAATGGAAGGACCCTAACAAGATCCTAAAAATAGTTAGCATTCTGCTTATTCACCTAGTGAATATGACAAGATCATTGGTCCAATCCTGTGACAACCATGCTCAAGCAACCAATCGATTAATGTTATAGTTGTTAAATTCAATGCATCAAAAATAGACAATCTTAATACCCTTTTTTTCAACAAGAAAAGAAAAGAGATGGAATAATTGCAGTTTTTATACCTGAATTACTGCCAAAGGATTCAGTCTTTGCATGGCGGACACCATATGTGAGAACTGGCCGATATGAGGACCTGAAGATCAAATAGCAAATCCTCAATGAATCCCAAATTTCAATCCCATTCCCACCATGAATCCCAAATTTCAATCCCATTCCCACCAGCATTATGTTCTTTAAGAGGAGATTTCCTCCGGATTTAATTGTCAACATTGTTTTATTATTTTCCTTTTTTCCTTGATAAGATACCAAGTTGGGCTCCATTTAATCTTTGAGGTGGCAACGTTAGGAACGACACAAGTACAAGACCAGACACAACACCTTAAATGGGCTCGTGTCATCAATAATACAAAATAATCATGCCATGCTTCGTATTGACATTTTAACTCGAAAATAATACGATATAACAATATTAATAAATGATTTAGATTAACGTGCTTCAAACCTATTTATCCATTTAAATTTTATTTAATAAATGTATAATGGGTCACGTATTATAAATGTCTCTTATTGTATCATATCAACATGTTAAATGTGCCATGTTTTCTCTGATAAATACGACCTATTTATTAATAAGATTGTTAATTATGTTTGTTTATGTAGGTGTATACTCTATTATACCATGTGTCGGCGTGAAAAAAAATGCAAAACGTCAATACGAATTGACACCTATTTTAATATCAGCTGCTGGGAACATGGTTGGGTGCATATGATGTTCACTATTCTTTTGTTTATGGAAGTGAACGTGTACCACTTAAGATCCATAAAGGAAAACTAACCAATCACAACAGCGCATCCAGCTGCAGCAGCTTCTGAAAGATTATGGCCAGCTAAACCTGGCAAGAAAGAACCTCCAACTACTGCAACGGGTGCCAGTCTATAAAAGCACCTTAGTTCACCTGACACAAGTCAAAAGGGAAGATTAGCTATTTTAAATAATCAATAGCATGGACAAATTTAAGCAATTTTAAAGTTTGACTCCATATCTGCTCGACGATTATGAACTTCTAAAGTGAAGTTGAGCACTTGAGGAACAAAGACCTGCTGTGATTATTAACATGAACTTTTCTAGGCCATATCTTTTCACCTCCGGTCACATGAGCTTTCGAGAGCCTGGTTTGAGGAATTGGGGCTGGAGTCTGGGTCACAAAGACCGACAGTATTTCTTCGATTGGTGGTCATTAGAATTTTAATTCATGTATTGAATTTGTGGCCTTGCTAAATGCATGAATGAACTCAATGGAAGAATTCACATACTCTAATTCGCTTCCTATGGCCCAGTCTTCTTCAGGGCTATACTTATTTGCTTCTTCCCCAAAGCACCTTGTCCTTTAATATCACAATTAGTTTGAACTAGGATTTTTTTTATACTAAGCAAAAAGTGTTGTAATGACGTCGAATAGTCTATCTTCAATAATGGTGTTCGCTACCCTCTCCGCCTCTTATTTTTATATATAATGTAAAAGTAACCGCTGCTGGTCTTTTCACTCTACCTGCTCTTTGACTTTGAATGGTAACTTTATACTTATCAATTCTTAGCATCTTAGCATACGGCATTACCAGTCTAGTCATAGGAATCGAAAGTGGAAGAATACAATACAAGCTTTGGAAAGGATAAAACTGCTAGTGAAGATGCCCTGTGAATCAAATAGTGTCATACATCTCGCCACATCTATCTGATCCCTGATAAAGAAGATTAGTCGCTTTGAATGGGCAGTTAATAAATTGAGTAAAGACAAATTGCAAGAACTATATATGCTTAGAAATAATCAAAAGCTATTAGAAACTCAAAATGGATGGAGGAAAACTAGCAACTACTTTCCCGGCGGAGATTGAGAAGAAGTTGTGACACAAGAAGCAGCTATTAAACTGAATTCGCATCCATCTTTGCTACCTGATTGACGGAAGCTTGACTTTTAAGCAAGTTCAATGATTAAAACCTCTATAATCGATTGATGGAACCCTTAAAGCTGTCTAGGGCAAGAGAAAACTCACATTAAGCATTGCCACATCATCAACTAGAGCAAGCACTTACATAACCGACTTGAGGCTAGAGGGCTAATTTCATCCACCGATGCATTGGTTAGGATACGCTCTTCCTCCACCTTTTAACTTACCTTTACTAAAAGAATCTGCCTTTTACTGGAGCAATAGCAAGGAAGTAATCGAAATAACAAATAGATATGATTGGTTGAACTAGGTCTCCAACAGACACTGAAATTGGTCCTACAGTGGGGTGCCCCTCCCCAATTTCTACAACTCAAGTGGTTTTTATATTAATTGTACTAGTACAATATTTTACCCATTTAACAGCAAGAGATTTGAGAGGAGGCTGGGGTAAAGGATGAGAGGAAAGAAATGAAAAGGAGTCCACCTAAGGTATCCACCAAATATATGTTTGTCCTTCGTGTAAGTTCATCATGATGGGATCTCACCGCTACATTCAACCCTTTCGTCTTCAGTTCCTGCACCAAGGCTTAAAAACACCACATTTTAATCCAATATAAATCACCCCAAGACTCCACTATAATATAATGCTTGACTAATTCTAACAGGCAAAAAACAATGGTGCGCAATGGTGCTGAGTAAATGGTTGGCTGATATTGATCATGGCTAATCTGTCGGCTATATAGAAAACATGCATCAGACCTTAGGTGCATTAGAGTGGAAAACATTTGAATCTCAAGCAATCAGATGAACAGATTGGCTATCCTAATCAGTAAATCACTAGTAAATCCCTCAAAATTTTGATGCAACGACTACTTGAGTGTTACAGGACATTTTCACTCTTGAGCTAGGTGTCGGCTGAGACTCTAAGAATAAGATATGCTAGGATTATTAGTGCAGGCCAAGTGTCCTACTTCCAGTTATAACCAAAATAAGACTGTTACAAAAGAATTTAGAAAATAAAATCCTAAATCTAGTCTCATAATTGGCTGAATTTCTAACAAAATAACAACCCATCCAAATAAAAGATAATGCTATATCTTTAGCTTTCTTAGCTTTTTCATAGCACATTAATCAGAAATTAAAATTAACTATTTAAGTTAGATGCACTTTCCAAGATGAACAGGATGTAATTTGCTTCTGGCTTGGCCTACAATAAGGGGAAAAATATATGGCTTAACCCACAGTTCATCATATATGACAATATATCTGCATTACATTCTTTTTGTTTTATCCTCCCCACAATCATGCAGATTCCTATTTCCATTCCTTATGAAGATGCACCAGCATGGCATTGCCATTTTTCATCTAAAAATTTTCTATTAAATAATAAGAAAATCACTGTAGACTTGGAACCTCTATGGTTCTAAGATACTTTAGAGGAAAGTAAAAAATATATTTTTTAAAAAAAGTATTTTCTTATATTTAATTCCCAAGAAAAAAATGTGATTGAAAATCTAAGCAGTCATAACATTAAGGGTCTAATAATTTTCCTCTATTTTTCTTCAACAATCAAACAAATAAAATACTTTTACTACAAAATTATTTTATTTTATATATAATTTCCAATCTACATCTAACCCAAAAAAAAAAGATTTTTTTTATTTTTTTTACATTTTTATTTTTTTTCTTAGTAATTTCTTTTCTTCAAATTTTTCAAGAACCAAACAAGTCCTTACAGTTTTTAGAAAAAGCCATCTTGAGACCCTATTATTAGAGAAATGGTATGTTTGAAATCATGGAAGCCAGTAAAATACGCAATTTATTCAATGAGTAACCAAACATCTGACTAACACAGTTGTATTCAATAATAAACCAAGAGTCACACATCCAGAGATAAACCCCTCAGCATATCCAAAACATATGTATACGGCGGTATGCACAAATGTCATAGGAGATCGAAATGAAATCATACTAGAGCAATATCTTGGCCATGCTGTGGATGTCGAGGCACAATAATTGTGACCATATTTGGGTACCTTTGCACTAGCACCTCGTGAACTCCAAGAATTACTGCAAACCAAATTCATAAGGGCTTCTGTCATAATTATAATAAAGGAAACTAAAATCTGCGAGTTATGTAATGCCAACCCCCAGTGGAATGCTTGATCAAGAAATCTGTGACACATGGAATGAATATTCCACTGAAAGTTGTCCATGATAAGACAAATAAACTTCAAGGGGCTGAACTGTAACAAATAATCCCGTGTCTAATGCACACACTTAACTGTACATTGGAAATGAGGAATCCAAACGAAACATGTGTGAGAATGATAATTGTCAACTGTGAAGCAAAAAGTAAGAGGGTAAAGCATACTACATGTCATAAGGAAGTTTAAACCAACTAAATCACTGTGTAGGGTTAGATGTCAAGGAAATGATTTCGAATTTTGAAGGATGTAAGAGGCCAAAATGGGAAAAAGGATGCAAGAACAAACTATGAAAAAGAATTCGACGTGAAAAATAGAGTCCCACACCCTAAATAGAAAAAGCAGATCATCCACTAACATTCTTTTTCATACGATCAAAAGTTAAATCAGTTAATCCATGTAAATGACACCATGTAGACACATAATTTCTTAAGGAATCTCTGCCAAGGTGCAAAGGATCAAGATCCTTCCCTTTAAATTTCAAAAGAAAAAAAGATCTACCTAGCAAAATGAGACAACAACAACATCATAGAACCGAGTGTCCAGAAACAGACCTTTGTCTTCACCTTTATGTATGGAAGAAGCCATCCAGACCATCCTGTCAAATAACTGAACTTGCAAATCTCCAACATGTTCCAAACTTGCCTTTGAAGTCTCACATTCTTTAACAGCTGGATTAGGAATATCCAACTTTAGGATTAAACAATTTTTGCACAACATTCAGAACTCTACCACCACATAAGAGTTCGAAGGCACCATATAAAAAAAAGCAAGCAAGGAGATTTACCTACTTATTCTCCCACCAAGAACCTCTTAATAGGGTAGAAGCCGAAAGAAGAGAAGATGGAGGATAGAACAGATCTGCAAGCTCAATGCTGAAGAATTGATTTTTTGGGGGGGACTAATACGATTCGTAAATATTGGCTGATATATATCAGTATCAAGCCTTCCCAATACCAATACCAACAATAACGCCAAAGGTTGTTGTATAGGTGATATATTACAATATATCGGCCCATAGGCCCCATCAAAATAGAATTTTTAAAATTTTTTTCTTCTTATATATCTAATACTGATACGTATTATCTGATATATCAATAACTAATGCAGCCGCGACCGGCACAAATACTTTCATCCATGAGAGGAAGCTGACTAAAATATTCTGAGTAATGAATAATACAGAAGTACCTTGAGCCATCAAAATGATGCCTGCATCATGAATCAGCAAATACTTGGAGATGGTTCTTAAATAAGACACATATACTCTAGTCACTTCTCTCCCCTTAGCAAATATAAATATGGGCATAGATCTCATCTGCCTCTCTCTTTCTCACAAAGAAACTCTCCTATAAGTTTGTTTGTTGTTGGGGCTTAAAATTTATCTTGTGACCTATTTCTTTGGTCGAGCCTTCTTTAAATGTTGATCAATCAATCATTCACCGCTCGATCATGTCTTATTTTTGTTTGTTTGATCACTCAAAATTATGTATTCATTTATCATACTTTTGTCCTTGCTTGGTAGTTCTACTGTAAGTTTTTTCAGGTATTTTCTAGGATCAAAAGGAACCACTACACCCAATGGAGGGAGTGGTAAATATTCCTCAACTAACTTTCTCGGTAAATATTTCTCACCCAACCCACATCACATTTGGATAAGGTTTTCAAATTGAAAGGGATTCTCTAGTTCTCATGTTAAATTGGAAATGGTTTTCCAATGAAAGGGATTCTCTAGTTTTCATGTTAAATTGGGATTTTATTAAGTTGACAGAAATTCACAAAAAGAAGGAGGAAGGAGAGAAGGAGGGTTTACCAACAATTGATATTATTCTCAAATTCTCTCTCTTTATAGCATACATATATGATACCATTCTGTGTTCCAGTTACCAAAGCAGAATTTGCAACCAAATGCCATTGCATCTGATAAAAAGAATGTGCTGTGAATTTCAAATTCTTTACAATGTATTCTGATCAGCCCGTCTTCAGAGATTATAGTTATGCAATTAGTGAATGGAATTGATGCTGTGAAGTTTGTCCAAGCTGGGGAACATCATCAGTCATGCTTGTGCGGTTATTTCTTAAACAAGAGAAAGGGGATGGACCAGAGGAAATAAGGGGGAAGAGACACAGAACACATCATATGAAGCAGGGAGAGAGAGAGAGAGAGAGAGAGAGAGAGAGAGAGAGAGAGAGAGAGCTCATGATCAACTACGGCAACTCCAAACTGGTTCTTTCCCTTGTCTAGAAGCCTTCTACCATCTAACTTACTATTGACATGACTTATGTCACAAAAAAATTCCAATAAAGGATCTGGCAACGGAAATACGATTGATTTTCCACTGATCACAATAAAGCCCAGACTCGCCATCATTTTGTATTTTGAGTTTATCACGCAGGGAGCACAGCCGGTGGTTCAGTTATGAAGCTCCGAATGCATGCAATGATTACTAATGCACATTGTCAAAGAATGCCAAAAAAGAATTCAACTCTCATGAAGACATACCTATAAGAAAAGGAATAGCCGAAACAATCAACTCGGATGCATAATCTTACCATATTTTAAGTCAGCAGAAAAGCTAATGACAAATGGTGGAGCTCGAAGCAGCTGAAAGTGGATTGCCTCTGTCATGCTCTGTGACATACAAGATCAGCAACAATGTGGAAGCAAACATGTAAACATTAATTTAGAAAGTCGGATACGTACCAGCGGAACAATCAAAGCGAACTTAGACAGCATTAAGGTGATCAGTGGGTAAGAAATGGGTAATGACCAACGTTTAAGAGACTTTGTAGAAATTCGAGCATTTATCAGTGCCAGCATAATCTGCAAAGCATTATGATCAACGCCAGATTTGTCTTGAGCATGCTGCAAAGCCAGCATAGCAGGAGAAAGCAAAAGGTCCACTCCAAGATACTAAACTTATTCTTAATTTACATTGGACAGCATTATCACTAACTGGAGAGATGGATTCTAGTGTCCAAGCCTCCATCTTGTAGAACTGCCATCTAAGCCTTATCATTTTGACAAATGAGTTTCAAATGTTCAAGCGCTGGCATGGGAAAAAACCTACAGTAATAATGAATGAAAGTGAAGAATCCATGTATCTGACCTAACATGGTCGGAAAAGGCTTTGCTTGGTTTGGTTAATTTTGAATGTTCGAGGGATCTACTTCAGTTTATGAATCAAAATACAGCTTTCTGGAGGCCCTGTTCAGTAACTGATATCAATCAGTAAGGACCTACCAAAGGACAACAATAAAAGGGAGGTGAGAGGAAGAAAGAACTGCCACAAGCACCAAAGAATAAGCAGGAAGCAATTCATGTGCAAGGGAAGGGGCAATCCAGAGGCCAAATTCAATCATCATAGAGGTCAAATTCTTCAACATGTGAATTCCTTCAGCTTAGCTACAAAACCAGGCATTCCTTTCTTCTATTAGTCAGCGCAATCATAAAGAATATTTCTTATTCCTCATTATTTAAATTGTCCTCATTTATTTAAGACAGACATCAAATCAGCATATCGAGAAAAATAACAAGCAGAGGCATACACGCACAAACAAACACACACACAATAGCACATATGAAAAGAAAATAATCTCTCAGATATCAAGTTCATATCCTTGGTCTAAACTTAATGTGCACAAAAGATATGGGTTGCAAAGCCTATTTCACATCATGAAGTACCGTCGTATGTAAGAATGAGACTTACACCACTCTTTGAGGCACCCATTATAAGATTTGGCCACAATTCACTTTCCACCAGGATAATCGCATTGGGCTTCCAATGGCCAAGAAAAGCATCCAGTGAAGCAGGTGCATCTATTGGGGCAAACTGGATCACACGCAGACGAATTTTAAGGTACCATGAAAAAATTCAACCT
>JAOVVI020006832.1:0-15307 GCA_028571085.2 Nepenthes alata | reverse complement strand
GCTCTACAATCTCTGTGGTTAATGATGTATTTAAGTACAATGGTATTGGGTTATGCAGCTCCTTCCATAATTTGTGCTAACATGTTTAGATGCTTGCGTTTAAATGTATAGGGCGTAGACAATGCATAAACATTAAGTACAAAGCACAGATTTGGGGATCAATCAAGACAAACAAATTCTGGATGAATACTCGTAAATGAAAGAAATTCAGGAGTTGAATTCAAGGTTGCGCATTTGGTGATGTGCTAAAAACCCTTTTTTTAACATAGGCAAGAAATCTACTATAACTAGAAACCAAGAGTGTGGTCCAAATACTAACAATACACCCAGAGAAAAAAAAGCTAGAAAACATAAACAACCCAGGGGGAAAAAAATCGCTTATCCCACAAAAGAGAAGAAGAAATACCTAGACCCACACCAATGAACACAGCACCAAGAGTCTACAATCTATGCATTGTGAGGTGTGACAGATGTAAATATCAACGGAGGTTGTAGATATCTGCTTCCATGTATCAATATTAGGCTCCAAATACCGATATTTTTCATTACTATAACCATATTATGATATATTAGCCGATATACCAAATACTAGGCAAATATATCGGTCAATAAGGCTCGGTCAGTTTACAATTTTCTAAAAAAAAATTCCAAAATACGTCTTGTCCAATACTAATATGGCCGTAACATAGGAGGGTCAGATATACGTAGCCTTAACCCCACAATGAAGAAATGTTTCTGAAGTTTAAACATATTATCTCCATGTCTAAATGGAACAAATTTTTACCATTGTGCCAAATCTTACTCTACAAATCAAGCTAACCTGCCCCCCCTCCCATAAAAAAAGGCATCCCCAACAAAATCCACAAGAAGAAAAATTAAACAAATAAATGCAAGACCTGGGGAAAGAATATTTTAAACAAGCCTCCTTCAAATCTTTATCATAATAAGGTTCCATTGAAGCCTCTTAAGTTCTATATCCATCTTCCCAATTTTAGCCTCATCAACCTTGCCACTTTACGCCTTCAATCTAAATGATTCAAATATGAAAGACTAGGTCCACCCTAATCAATCACCATTTAGACCCATTAATATAGCTAAAACACAACAAATATAAACATTCAATACACCTAAAGGATATTGTTTTCCAGACGTTGTAAAGATCAATTGATTATCCAATGAGATAATTATCACCAATATTAATAACATGCACAGAGTAGAAAGTAAATCAACACACATATTAGTGACGAAGAAAAATCTCGAAAACCCACCAGTTTTCGAGTAAAACCTTTTAGACTTCTCAATCTAATGAAAGAAAAATAATATAAAAATTAACATACAACCCGAGTGGTATAGACGCATTCAACAATAGCTAAGTTACTGTCGACTCATAACCCCTACCAAAGAACTTCACGAATTTGCTAGCAACAGTGAAACCAAACAACTTCTGGCCTTCTTACCAATCTTACATCACTCACTTATGAATTCCCAAATACTAATATAATCCAATGTATACACCACCAACAAAACCACAAAAGCTTAATGTTTATGGATGGTACAAAGTTTTTGGGATAAGAAAACATTGGCAATCAATTCCCAAAAACAAAGGAAAAGTTTTTCCCTTGGAAAAATCTCTTCTACTTCAATAGCAATTTTTCAAAGGTTAATCTCTCAATTTGTGGCATTTAGGGTGAAAAGAAGAGAATCATATATAGTGTGGGCTAAAATAGGACACGGAAAACACACATGGACAAAAACTAGGAAGCAGCACACGTGCAAAACAAGCACATATTAGGCATGAGGTCTTGACCAAACAATGCACGCGCAAAGATACTGGGTGAAATATGTTAATATGCTAGACAAGTACACATCCGGCGCAGGGATACTGGACGAAATACGCTCATGCGTGGAATATGCTTGCATCCAGCGTGAGTCGTTACACGTGTTTCTCATGCATCATTTACGTATAAATCAGACGACCTTTTTTCTTTAATTATAGAATATGTAAACAAAAGATAATCCTAACACAACATCTTAAAACAACTTTATATAAGTTCTCATCCCTTCTCATTGAACAACAAACCTAAATATTTACCTAGATCCATCGCCTGGCTGAAGAAAATACCTTTTAATGCTCAGAACAACAAAAACGCATGTTTTAGGGAAATCATGAATCAATTCCCATCACCAGTCCCAAAGCCTCAGAAAAACCCAAAGAAATTGACGTCAAGAGCAAGGAACTCAAAGTCTTGAGAGCTGCAAAGAATCTTAGAAATTCCACTGGCAAGCTTTTCCATAATGAGCCCACCATCACAACCCAAAGGACTATAACCACAGATGAAATCAACAACATCATGAACTTCTTTACATGTATACACTGGTACAGCACACTAATGATCCAAATTCTCATCGCCACAAACATTAAGATTGAAACACATGTTAATTAGCCACAACCACCTTGAGAGCATCAAAGTGAGCATCTTGAACAGTAACAGAAGGCAAAAGAACAGTCCAATCAGTCTAAACTACTCTACTTAAATATCGATTTTATCTATTTTTAAATTAAAAAATTTAATTAGAAATTGAATATTTTAGAAACAAATCGAGAATTCTTTTTGAATTGTAGACTTAGTGTCCTTTCTATAAAAATGATTTTGGAAGGAGATGAGTCTGCAATACCCCAAGCACATCAAAACCATAGACAGCACAAATACCATCAAACAAACAAGGGTCAGAGGGAAAAAAAGGGAGAGAAAAAAAAAATTCTGGCCAGAGAACTTGGGCCCCTTTTAATGCTCCAAAGACATTTTTTAGTAAACCCAAAAGGTTTGGCATGGACAAGCTTTGTTCCTTCCTCCATTTCTTAATAAGAAACACTTTATTATGTTTTTTAAGGTCGAAGACAGCAAAAATTAACTTTGTTTTTACACAATATATAGTTTTGAGATTTCTAAAAAATATATTAGGAAAATTTTGAAAGGTTATTTTTCAAGCAATTTTTTGAATTTAAATCAAAAGAACTTTTGAGTTAATGTTGGTTTTGTTTGACAAAATAATCAAGGGGGGGAAAACTTTAAAGAAGAGACAAACAATTAGACAAATCGACCAAACTAATATCACAATCTGCCGGACACATGCATCCTCACTCTTCAACCCATGATTTACAGTCATCATAACAAATATGAAACTTACTACCACTAGAGAAATGGATAACATCAATAGTGAAGTCAGGCAACCATCCTTAACTCGGACCATATCTGAAATACAACCTTTGATAATGTGAAGGCAACTTTTATGGTGGAAGATCTCTTGCTGAAATTGAAACCTATGGCAGATTAGAGAGAGAGAGAGAGAGAGAGAAGCTGACAAGCGCACTCCAATTGCAAACTACAATAGATGCCATCAGAGCGGTCAGGAATGAAGGTTGAAACATGATGCCAACAGAGATGGAACCCAATCTGAGCAAAGGAGACCTTATGATCTCAACCACATTCCAGAGAAATCACCAAGAAAGTTTGCAACCTATCAAACCTAATACTAATATGATCCGAGGCATCAGACATCAGATGTCCATCAAGAAGCACCCATGAGCATCCAAAGTTGGAGATTGTGCTTTCTACCGTTTTCCTCTAGGGCAGCCCGGCCTCCTTACCAGTCCATTCCAGGCTTACAGCAAACAACTTATATCCAATATTTAGCAATTTCAAGGCTAAAGACATGATATTGACAAAATAAACAATCACTTAGCAGCAGGGGAAGCAGCATAGGTGGCAGGAACTAAGGTTTAGGTACCAATTCGAATATATTAAAGCAAAATCCATGAGGAAACAGACGAATGCAGACTAGAGGAAGGAGCTGTATATATGGAAGGGAAGCCTAGATGAAAGAGATGCAAGAAAGAGAGATAAAAGCTGGGGAGATATGCAATGGAGATGACTGGAAAATCAAAGAGAAAATAGGCAATGGAGATGTTGACTGGAAAATCAAAGAGAAAGAGCAAATACCCTAAGAACGGCTAAGAAAAGAGAGAAGAGACAGAAGAAAGGAGGCAAAACCCTAGAGCAGCAGAAGAAAAGGGACAATTTGGACAGATAAGGGCAGGCAAGGAAAGGAGAGAAGGGAAAGGAAAGGCTGGAGGCTGGACACTGAAGGCTGGAGAAGAGATGAGAGAGGAAGCAAGTAGAGAATCATTGTCACTGCTAAAATCTGAGATTTGTATGGTAGATTTGTGCTCATATAAATCCCTCAAGGAATGTACTTCAAATATCAAGATGTGTCTGAATTCGAGAATTACAAGTGGAGTATTTGAGTGCAGTTTTCTCTCTGACTCTGTGAGATCTCTTCTCTTTTCCATCTGATCTTTTCCTCTCCCTACTTTCACCTTTCTCTTCATTTTACTCTCCCCACTCTCTACCCTTTCCTTTCCCTGTTCTATATCAAGAAACCACTTGAAATAGGTCTCTTTTCTATATTTGCATCTTTTTAATTTTGTTTGGGGTCAACCAGCGGCCAGAGATGAATAGAGATGCCCATCTCACAAATGTAGTTACAACAACATAACCTGGTTATGATGGAACTGGGATTTCAAGATTAAGTATATTTGCTGTGCTCTAAAGCAAGGTCAACCACTTACACTTGCACACCCAGAAACACATTTGCAAACACGGAGCCTAGCAAATTTCACATATGGAGTTACACAGAATAGAAAGTTCAAATCAGAAGAAAAATCCTGAGAAAATCAGATGCCTTGCTTGTTCCGTAAGTATCATACTGTCAGTCAATAACTAGCTCATATCAAGCATAGATGAGATACGGCCATTTCGAAATCCTCCCTCCAGGAAAAGGGAAAAACGAAAATAAAAAAAGACAACCTCTCATCAGTGAAACAACAGTCCATATAAGGTCTGTGCCTCAGTGAAAAATGTGAATTCCCAGAGAGAAGTTATTGTTCTTACTTTTGAAGTGCTCAAAGGCATGAGGTGAAACAGGTTTAGCAATTATCGCCTAACAATGGGCAGTTTTCTATTTTTCTTTCTCAGTAGAGTTAATGGGTGGGACAGTAGTTCCAAAATCTGCTACTAGTCCTGCAGGTTCCAGTTATGGGTACTATTTTTTTCTGTTTCCAATTTATTTTCAGCTAAACCAGGTAATGTAGAAATCTTTTCCAAGTTCAAATAGCAGTTCCTGGTACAGAATTCTAGTTGTATATGAAAAGTTTACCCCAAAAACCAATATAAGCACTTAACAAAAGAACAAAGACAAGTACTAGTTTACTCATTAAAATGTTACCCAATCAAATTTTGGACATGATGGCAATCAATTTATGGTAATCAAATGTTGTTTTTCATTCTGGGGGATTATGATTATCCCTCTCTTATTTGTAAATTTAGTCAGCTCCCAGCTTTGTTCTGCCAACCCATCAAACATATTCGTCATCGTCAAACCAGAGATTGCTTGCTAACGTCATTAAATTTTAATTTATTTCAGAATATTCTTATACCATTATACCAAGATTCTATTTAAACCAAGTATTGGTCAGTGGGTAGTGTTCACCAGCCATGAAACAACAAAAAAATTTGCATCTACTCACGTCTAAGATAACACACATCAGTGTTCTTATATCATTATACCCAGATCAGACATTGCCATCCAACATAATTTGACATATTCTCAAGCCTCTTTTAACACTTCAAATACCTGGAAATCAAAATCCTTTCACGCCCTAATATGATTTCTTTCAAAATAAATCCTCAAGCTGCTCTGTAAATTTTAGGCAGCCTTACCATGATTTATCCAAAAATAATTTTTGTAATGGTCATGCAATTTTCAACCCCAAATTCATGGCCAATAAGAAATGCTGACAATAGCCTTGGTTGTGTATTTGAATTCTCTACTCTAAATCATTTGGTAATCAGGTCTACTGCTCCAGACTATGTTACAGTTAGAATAGATGTCCTATCACAAGTTCAATTTACATTTTAACAGCTTTTTAATCACACTACAGGTGCTTTTTGAAAGATTGCATATGGGTAAATCCCCAGACAACTGATATATCTGTTTCCCTACCTATTCCTAGTGAAGTAGGGTAAAAGGACATTATTTCACTAAAGGTGTCTAAGGAGTTCACGAGGAGTTAGGAGGGACAGTAGAGGCCAACCATGCAACATCCAGCCTATCTGTTAATATGCATGAGAAGTCTATCGAGTATGCAACAAGGTAAGCTCATCTTAGACATCCTAATTTTAAAAATGGTGAAAGAAATATAGACCAACCATGCAATATCCAGCCTAGCTGCAAATATGCATGAGAAGTTTATTCAATTTGAACAAGGTAAGCACATAGTAGTAATCCAACTTTTAAAAAGGCTCCTAGCAAATGCCTGTTATATTTTAATCCGGAAGCTTGTTTGCTACCCATATATGACACGATGGTGACAAAGCTAATGACACAGCAGAGGGAACATCACGTCGAAGACAAGAAATATTTCAAATTGCCTTCAATCAATTAACATTACAAGCCGTCATTAATGAATGGACCACATGGACTTCTTGAAAGACCCAGCCCAGATCCGTGTGTTCAATCATAAATCCAACTCTGCAAAGACAATTTTCTTTATGCCTATGGAATTAAGAAACAAACCAATCCAGTATGCTTTAGAAGACAAAAGTATTGACAAGAAAAATATCTTCCTTCACTAGGGTAAATTACAAGAAACAGATTTACAAGTTACAGTTGTGTAGCCATAACTTTTAATATGCATATAAGGAGGGTTTTCATACATCAAGTTTGGGCACCTTTAACAATTAGTCTCCGCCATAGTGGTGCTCAGATATTATACATAAACTAAGGATTACAAATATCTGTTCCTAACCTTAACAAAAGTTACATTGAGTCCCAGCTAATGTCGGAGACTCAGAAACTGAGTCATATGGATACAAAAATAATAGTTATTCTAATTAACAAAGTATGGGTCACCAACACTTCTTAGCTTATATATGATCCTCAGCAGAGAAACTCATTAGTTTCCAAGCCAGACACCCATAGATTAAATTAATGGCTGATATTTATCGATATACCAATACCGATAATTCCCCATACTGGAAATTTCCATGATATGCCTTTGTATCTGAGACATATCACAACATATCATCCCATGATGAAAATATCGAAATATACAGCTGATACATAGGCTAGTAGTGTAAAACCCGAATTATTTTCTCCTTCCTCACTGACAAATGCAACTAGGGTTCTCCTTTCAAAAATTGTTTCCTTCTTCAAATCAAACAAAATCAATATACCTTAGCGTTTGGTGCAAATATGATTCAGGATGATTCAGTAAACCTAGACAACTCCCTCAAGCAAGAGAAGCCAATGACCTGGACAGCACCTCCAGGCATGAGAGGACCGAATTGAACCTCAGCAGTAGTGCTCAAAATAATAACAATCAGGTTTCAAAGAACAGCTGCCCCAAACATTTGCTGCAGCCAATGTCCTAAAGAGCAGCAGCATTGGGCCAGAAGTCCCAAGGGCAGCTCCACACCTTGTCCTAAGTCCAATTAATTGCTTTTGTTTCTTATTTAAGTAGAGTAAGCCTTAAGGCTATCGCAACTTGAGTTCCAAATTCGTATCCAAGAGAGTTGATCTCTGAGAGTAGTTAGTCTTCTTGTTGATGGGCGAATCCCAACACTTATCTAAGCAAATCTTTAAGACAACTACCACATGTGAGTAATTTCCTTTAAAAGGTGAGTGATTCCTCAATTGTTGTCTTTATAACTCAGACTATCAATTATCAATTGACGATGGATTTTTAATACTAGATATTGGTCCGCATCAAGATCTAAAATTGAGGCCAAGATTTTACAGGAAGAACAAATGGTAAGATTTCCATTTTATGTTCTTTTTCTCTTGTGTTGCTTAATTTACTTTGAATCCTGTGTCTATAACACAAATCTACTGGATTTTAGACCCCAAAACACAATTTGATTCTTGTTTCTCAATAAAAAACAAAGTTCAACTAAGCCCCCAAAAACACTTAGAATTAAAATTTTCACCAGTTTACAGAATTAAAATCTTCACGATGTATAAAAATTCATATTTTGAATTTGTAGATTTGTGTTGCAAAAATATTAATTACATATATTTGCTAATTGATAATTTTTTATATTTACTTTTTCAAAAAATAAAAATTGAAAAAATGTCTATTAAATTGCAGTTTATATTAATATTATGTTTAGGATTTGTTAATTTGTTTATACAAGCTGAAATACATATATTTTGTTTATCATTAAAATTTTCACTTTTTTTTTGGTTTGATTCTAAAAATTAGTTATTGTAAATATTAATCTTGATTACTATATTAGTTATGAAGATTAAGATTATGCTTAAGGATTGAGTAAAATGTTACTGAGGTGTTGATTCCACTTAATAAATTGCCTAAAACTCTTCACATATTAGTATATAGTGCAGTTTCGATGTTGTCATGAGTAATATTTTCACACTGCAGTGTCCAATGCTATTCATTGCCCAATATGGCCACAATCAATACCAAAATATTAATCCATGGAAGCGCCTAGAAAATCCAACTACAACTCAGAGCATTTCTTCTTCTACGGACTTTGTGTCTTCATTTGTTTGGTGGCACCCATTAATTTAAATACAGGATGCAAGATGTGCCGCAACCATTACTATATAGGCCTTAATGCCGCAGCAAGCATTATGTTTGCAGACAATACGTCCACACACTGCAATTCAAAATATAATGCAACCTTACTTCTCCATCCGCATCAACCACTATCATTCATTTTGACCCCAAACCTTACTTTCTGATGGTCTTGTAATCTCGATAGAACAATTCAAACCACATTTCAAGCAATCATCATCATCCCTGAATTGGTTTCAAACCCCATGTTATGGTTCCAGTGTCTTATAACCTTCTGAACCCAAAATCTATTTTTTCTATCAAGAACTATAAGACTGCCAGCTTCTACGGCTGTCCTGCATCAATTAGTTATCCTTCCATACAAGCTAGTATCTGGAAGGACAACCAGAAACAGCCATAGGCACTGTGGAGACAAGCTAAATACACAATAGTATATAATTCATAGAAACACAACAACCAACAACCAAAGATCAGAACCGAGACATGGAATAATTAACCAAACATAGGGATAAATACCATCTTGAAGAGCAGCCATGACCTCTGGATCTTTAAAGGCTGCCATCAACTCAGGATCCTGGCTCAAAGAAGGGGAAAAAACATCACATATCAATCACCTCTGCAGTAAAACAAATTTCAACTCGAAAGAATCACATATGGATAAATGCAAAGTACAATTGGCAAAAACAGATACTTGAAACCACTTGCAACTTACATTCAATATCTTGCTGAAGTCAACATTTCCAGGCATGCCTCCAGGGGAAGCTCCTGGCATACCCCCAGGAAATCCTCCTGGCATACCCCCAGGAAATCCTCCTGGCATTCCCCCAGGAAATCCTCCTGGCATTCCCCCAGGAAATCCCCCAGGCATACCTCCAGGTTTTCTGCTAGAAGAAGACTGCTCCTGCTGCTTAGCTTTCTCATATGAAGCCTAGGACAGAAGGTACTGAAATATTAGGAGAATGGGAATTGGGATACATAAAGTTCGAGTAGAGACCCCAAGAAAATAGTTAAAAAAACACTTTACAAAGAATACCTGAGCTTCGGCTCGGCGGCGTTGTCTCTCACGTTCAATCCTCTTTTCCTCTCTTTCTTTCCTCAGCCTCTCATATTTTCTTCGATGTTCTTCAATCTTGTGTGCATTAGGCTCAACCTGCACAACCAATAATTTCCAGTGAGCAATGTACAGATAGAAGTTTTCGTCAGACCATCTAAAATCCATTGCATACATTTTGTTTGGGCAATGTGCCACTGGACAATAATTTCCAGAAGTACTGCCATTGGCTGATCATGATTCCTAAAGTCAAGCAGCAGTAAGACAACATGATTTGCACTCCATGTATCTTCATGTAATGTTTTTGAGTTGAGATAAAACAACAGATAAGAAATTAATTAAAAAGTGTTGGAGTATAATGTAACACCTACTCTTCACCTCACATCTTATGCTTCTGGGGATGGTTCTTTCCCATTGTCTCATAATCTAGAATTTAAATCATGCATCGCCAGAGAAGTCTTACGTTTAGTGTTTGAAAAGAAATGAGTTGGAAAAAATATAAAGATACTCAGGATATACATGTGGTAGCAAAGACAAGTATTAGAACTATAAGATAAAATACTATAGATTCCCTTGTATGATTGGACTGCATTATGGAAAACTTACAAGAGATGTTCAAGATAAGGTCCTCAATGTATATTGTTTGCAAATGATATTGTTTTGAAAGATGAAACTAGGACATGGCTGGAAGCAAAGTTAGCACTATGGACCAAGCTCTAATATCTAAGAGCTTAAGATAAATAAAAGCAAACCACATCACTTGAAGTGCAAAACTTGAAATTAGTGAGTAAATCTAGAAAAACTTGAAATTAGTGAGTAAATCTAGAAAAACTTGAAATGATAGAAAATAATTGTTTCTATTCTCATAAAATACTGCACTTAATCAACCAGAATTAGAAAGGTCAATCCATAGAGTCTATTTAACTTAGTAGGATTTAAGACTTCATTGTTGATGACGTTATATTTCAACTTTCAAGACCTGATAAAGGAAAGTGATATGATTGGCTTCAGGTTTTAAATGGGAAGTGTGCACTGAGTATAAGCCAAATAATTCAGACCCTCATCCTTTTAAGATCATGGATCTCTATGCAGATTGTATAGAACCTATCAATCCATGTTCCCTTATATAGCATAAGCACCATTTGAGACAAAATACAATAATATGTGGCTGATTAAATACAACAGGTATAAAATACAAATGGAAGCAGCAATAAGATAGAGAGATAGAGACTCAAGAAAATGATAGAGAGAAAACCTTCTTCAGGACAGCATTGATTTCCTCATCGTAGTCCAGATTCGATGCCAGGTGAAGATCCTTTGCAGCTTCTTCCCATTTTCCAAGCAATGCTCTTGCAATGCCACGTGACTTGTACCCTTTAGCAGAATCAGGATTAATCTGGTAACAACATTAAAAAAAATGTAACCCACATTATTCGTGATACAATAGGAGAAACAAAGTGCACTTATTCATGCCATTAAAGTTGACTTCATAAGACTACTAGCAAGCAATAGCTATCAGTATTCAGATAACTGGTCTATAACTACTGCATAAGTAAGCTCATAGAGTTTTTATTATCTAATTCATATTCGTCGATAAAACATTGTCTAATATTAGATGTGCATACAAAATACAACTTAATGCATTAATAAATATGTCCCAGCTTTTAGAAGGTCTCGGTTTATAAAAGTTACTAAGCATTGAATTGAGTTTGTCAACACTATAGAAGATAACATTACCCTAATAATGTGCGAGTACAGCACCACTCAAAATTTAACTGGTTGAAAGACGCAAACAAAAATTTTACCTCTAATGCAGCATTGGCATCTCGGACAGCTGCATTTGGCTTCTTCATTTTAATGTATACACTAGCTATAATAAGAACAGACAGAAAAACATATTCATCAAAATAATCATCAAATTACACCAAGCAGTTACAAAAAAAGGTTGGCCATGTTATAAGTTTGGAGAGGATAGATGTATGCAGAACTTCCAAAGATAATATTTTCGTCATTTGATCACATGAATCCGGGTTATAATGGATCAATTTTACCAATGCTCAAAGCCTGCCCTCAACAGTTGAAGAACAATAATAGAAATAATTGACATGAATATATACCTCTAGTAGCATACATAATAGCAGATGTTGGATTGAGTGTGATGGCGTCCGTCAAATGCTCAATGGCCTCCACCAATTTGCCTGATTAGCAAAAAGTTCAAAAATTAAAAGATAGTGATACTATAAGCATTTTCATAGATTTCCATAAAAAGATCTAACAAATTCTACAGAAAACGATACCTTCAGAAATTGCTTCCATTGCTTTAACCTTTGCTTCTTGGGATGCTTCACGATTCTCGTCAGTGACCTCCACAGAAGGATCACCCATCTGCAAAAGTCCAGCAATTCGATCATACTACACAGCATCCACAAGAACTAATACAAGGGACTTGTATCAAAGATATTGCTTTTCCTCGATTTTGTTTTTAAAAGTACTATGCTGTATGAGGACCTTCTGTGGAGGATCATTATCGGGTTCAACAGTTTCTCCTTCTAGCTCAATGTCAGATTCTTCTATTTCATCCGCCTCTTCTTCTTCTTCTTCTTCAACATGTGGGGCCTCGGTATCTAACATATCCTCATCAATCTCATCCACCGAATACGATTTCTGGATGTCAAAAATCAACATCAAGACATCCCAAAAAAACCACAATGAAAGCCCATAGAAAATTATACAGAATCGTGCTTAACATGACGTTAAAATGCAGGGGAAGTAATTTACCGATTTCTCATTGAGACCACCATAAGCAGCAGGAGGAAGCTTTGCGCCGAGACTGAACCAAAGCAATTCACGTTCGTAAGAGAAGATTTGAAATGAATCAGAGCATCAATTTAGCAGTAGAGTAGAGAATATATGAGCAGTCGATGGTACCTTTCCAGATAGTCGCGGAAGAATGAGAGTGAAGGATCGCTTAGAATAGAAGGACTGGACTTGCATTGGTTAATGAATTGCTTCAGTTGATTAACCTTCGAAGCATCCATCTCCTTCGTCTTCACGAATGCAAAATCAATTCCCTTCGATTCTTAACAGCAATTTAGGTCTTCCCTCTTCCCCAAATCCCGATTGCTCCACACAGCCTACACTCAGCAACTGTGGAAATGAAAACCGGCGAGGCTTTATCCAAAAAACCGGGCCCGCCACCGCCCTTCTGGTAGCTTCTTTCTCCTCCATAAGCTTCCGCATTTAATAATAATAATAATAATTTGAATTCAAGGTTTTATAAATTTTTAAAATAAAAAATTATTTGATAAGTATTTGTAATTTTTGATTTAGAGTTAACGGTCTAAAATCAAAAATTAACGGTCTAAAATTTAAAATAATAGAAAATATAAATATATATTTTTAGATTTTTTTAATAATATTAAAATATTTATATTATTAAAAAAATAAACTCAAATAAAAAACATTTATATATTTTTATATAAATTCAATCTATATTAGAATATCTAAAAAATTCTAAATTAGAGTCTTTAGATTACAAAATACCATATCTAATCGTAACATTAATATATATAATAATACGCTTTATAGCATTTTGGTATCATTTTTTAGATTAGATTAAAATTTGACACACACTCTAAAAATAAATATAATGTCAGGTCGACTAATTATTATATAAATAAAATTATTTATCATAATTATATAAAAAATTAGATCAGTATGTTTTTTTTTTTAGGTTCTGTGTCAAGTCTTGTATAGATATTCTTTAAAAATAGTAATTTCTTTCTTGTCCAGTCCAAATCACTTAACAAGATCATTCGGCACAATTAGCTTGGCCCATGAAGATCTTATTACAAGTTGCAAGATTATTGAACCTAGAAGAATTTGATTCCCCTCACAAACTCATCTAAACTTCCCTTTTCATATATTCTATAAAGTCATATATAAAAAAAAATTTAATGAAAAACCCAACTAAAATATCATTAATATAAACTTGAACAGTAATAAAATACTCTTCGTCATATCTGATGAACATAATTTAATTTACTCTTACCTTAAATAATATATTTTTAAATAAATAAGACAGCTAATTTATTGTCTAAAAAAACTTCATTTAAAAAGATACTTATAACATTCGTTTAATACAATTCAAACCCAATGGCGTAGGCAACTAAAAAATAATCCTAATAAACTCAAATTTAGTTATCGGATTAAAAAACATGGCGTAGGACTAAGTATTATGCCTCAATTCCTATTGAATTGATTTAATTTTTCATACATTGCATTTAACATAAATTTAAGCTTCCTTGGCCAAATTACAAATGCAAATGTTTATGAATTCCATGGTAGTCATGGCATAAATATTATACACTCTATAGCTTTGAATATTTTCAAAAATTCTTAATAAAATGTCCTCTTCACTTTTGAAGTCAAATTTTCCTAAGTTTTTATAATCTCTAAAAATCAAAATGTGCTACTAATAACCCTAATTTATTTCATTGTGGCATCTTTCTTTCCTGTAGTTTATATATAATATTATTTATTATTCACCTAAGATAAACTCGATTAACTCATAGCTTTAGCTATTTTCTAAAGGGTCCCATTTTTTCTCTCTACAACTCTTCTTTGTTGAGAAGTAATTGATGCAAAAAAAATTTTACCTAATCTTTCACTATCAAAATAAGCATTAATAACAATATTATCTAATGCATCCCGGATCCAAACTCAGTGAACAGAACCAGGACAAGCGGATCAGCCCGAATCTCCGTTTACTGACTTGAGCATCGGAGTATTTTCGGTAGGACAACTTCCTGCCGACACGCTGACCTCCTGTTTTTTTTAGTGGTGTGTAAGATTCGCACTCAAAGAATGGAGCCGGTTCAAACCATCCAGACAAATCCGAATCTATTCGAAGTTCAGATCTAGATACGCACCATTATCAAATCCTCTTTAATAACCACTCCTAATTCAAATAATCAATCCGTCTTGTTCATTTTAAAGTTTCTTAAATAAGGTAATTACTATAAAAATATATCTATTTTTCAATTAAGAATTTAATCTGAAGGCGGCGACCGGACCGGATCGGTTTCATGAAATTCGAGCAGCCCAATTTACATGCCGGGAAAAGAAGGCAATAACTGAAATTAATTTGGGCACAACGTATCATTTTTATCTTTCAAAAATGAATACGAATTTCTCATTGGACCTGCACAATTCCAGCAGCGACCAGCTTCTGAATCCTGTTCATCACCATCGGATTTTTCATATGCTCTTGAGCTGCCTTTGGGTTCTCTTGGAAGTCCATCAGTACCTGCGCAAACGACGACGTACCGGTGAGACTAAACACACATTCCTCCATTTTATTTTTCCCATGCTTCCCATATTTCAATAGGAAAGGAAGCCATTTTATTTTACCAAATTAAATGATCAAACCCACCTTGCAAATCTAACCGTTAATGTTGTCCCTTGACAGATTAAACCAAGTATAGATGAAAAAATGAGACGTCACGTTATCTAAAGATGTCTGCAAAATGGGTACCTGTCTCATTACAGGATCGGTGAGGATGTTCTGGATTTCCGGGTCTTGCATCGCCTTTGCCTGC
>JAOVVI020006831.1:1872-15308 GCA_028571085.2 Nepenthes alata | reverse complement strand
CAAAGGAGAAGGGGGAATTGCACTTTTAGGCCCCTTTGACTTCCTTAGAAAAGCATTAATTTTTTTAGTTTGATCCTGTACCTCCTAGGCATTACCAGGACCAGATAATAATGGAACAGAAGAAATATCCATATCAATGAACCGTTTAGCTTTGTGAGCCCTAGTACTCCGGCCAGATGTGCCATAACCGAGCTCAAAAGATTGTTGATTTGAACTAGGACTTTCATTAGACGTCCCTTGGGGACCTGTATTTGGAACCATATTCTCAGGGCAGCTGGATGTCTTGGAGTTTTGAAACAATCCGGTATCAGCTTTAGAGCAGGTAGAAGCCTCATCCTAGTCACAGGACACCGCTACATGGATACCAAATTCAGCTTGAGATAGTTGCAAAGGATGATTAGCATATGAGTTCTTATTAGGCATAATCTCCTCATTTGACATATTAGTAATGGATGATTCAGGGGGAGCAGGATCAATACAAGTGTTAACAGTATCATGCGACACCAACCCATCCATCACAACCCCATCTGAAGGGTTTTCACCAACCCATCCTTTCTTCGCCTGCTCCGCTGACCCTTGCTACACTAATCCTCGACAGGCCTTCGTACTGTGACCCAGAGATAGATGGTGGTAATAGTATTTCGTCTAATATCCTCCCTCCAAATTATTGACCAACTTTGGCCATTTAAAAAATTTTTACTCTCAAATCTGCATGTGAATGTTGGTCCCAGTGTCATTTACAAGAGTCAGATTCAAGGGTTCGAACTCCCTTCGAGCTCCTGGCTCCACCATAGGCTACTTCCTCAGATGTTGGGAGTTAAAGTGGTCTCCGTTTCTCTTTCTTTCGTTTAGAGGCCCTTGGTGGGGGTGGTCCCTGTACCCTGGGCATTTAGCTTCATTTGCCTCTTTGGCCATAATGTAAGCACGGGTGAAGGCTTCAACTTCGCGGAAGGTTTGGAGGTCCTTGTGTGTTAGATATTTAAAAAAGTCGCTCAATCCTAGAGTCAATATAAAGGTAGCCAGATCACCTTGTTAGTTAGGTGGGGTATCTGGTGGACTTTCATGGTGAACTAGGCCAGGAAGCTCTTTAAGCTTTCATTTGGCCTCTGTTTGATATGGGTGAGGTGCCAAGGTTGTCTTTTTTACATCCGGTTGGAGGCAAACTGAGTCGGGAAGTTTTCAGTGAGCTCTTGCGACGTCCGAATTGAATTTGGTTGTAGGTGGTAGAACCAAATCTGGGTGTTTCTTTTAAGGGTCAGGGGAAAATACAGGCACATAGCGGCCTCACCCAAGCCTTTGAAACTTAGCAGGTATGAAAGTGGTCTAGGTAGTCTATTGGATCAGTGCTTTTGTTATCGGGTTCCAGAGTTAACATCTTAAACTTCTAAGGGAGCGGTTGCATCCTGAACTCCATCGTGAATGGTGATTGTCTTAGATCTATGGAGCATCTGTTAGCATCTCCCTTGAACACGTGTTGCCATATCTTTTCCACTCATTCATCTATACAAGGGGAGATTGTAGCCATTTTCATGTTAAAGTAGGTCCTCAACTTTGAGTGGTTTGGCGAGTGGCGTGAGGCTAGCCGGTTACTACCGCTGGTTGGCTAGACGTTGCAGGAAGCTCCCTCTTGGGCTGGGGGCCTCTACTTATCGCTACATGAGTAACAAAGATTTTGCCGCTCTGAGCTCTCATCCGATGTCTTGCGACCAAGCCGGCCTTCCAAATAGGATTGGAACCCGTCGCTTGAAGTTGCTATGGCTATGAGATCGTGCAAGCTCCTGCCTTCCGTGCCAGTCAATTCATCCGTTGACTTTTTCATTTTGATGTCGAAGTGTGGATAGTGGAAGAAAGAGCCTCATGCCTATGCCAACCCCTGCAAAGGGTTTGGAGCATTTGGGATACATTATCCACCCGATTGGCAAGCGCCTGCATGAAGGGCACCGGTTGCTTCTCTGCTTGGCCACCCACAGAGGGGTCATCACCATGGGGGACGATGCCCTTGGCTGGAGCACTGGTATGGGCTCTGATGTTGATCATGTTTGCCTTTTGTGTAGATGGTGGTTAGGCTTTTTGTTTACCTTCTCATAGATGGCGCCAATGATGCGTACTAGATCCGAGTTGCTGGAGGATTACGGTACCGCTTGGTCTTCAAGTTGAATTGAAACGAGTTTGAACTCCATTCTTTATGTCTGGATCCTGCACACCATAACTAAAGAACAAGAATTCATAGGATCAATGTGACTCAATCCCCGATTTATCTTCCGACGCTCAAGTCAATAATTTTTCTCAAAAGATTGAAAGATGCAGGGATGATAGATATGCGTGATGATACAAGAATGTGGATTTTGAGTTTGACTTAGAGGTTGCACTTGGCGTGGAGTCACTTTGATATTGAAGGAACAATAATTGTGGAGGGATTCCTTGGAGGCTCTTTTGATAGGGAGAGATCTCTTGAGAGCTCTTAAATGTGGATGTTTGCGGGCGTGTGTAGGCGTAAGTGTTGGCGTATGCGTATGTGTGCATTAGCGTGCCCTTTGGAGTTTGCCTTAAATGTTTTTATAGCTTTTGGGGACAGCTCAACCTTGTTTGGGTGCCAATGCTAGCCATTAGTTGGTTGCAGAGATTTGACAGGCTAGTATGGGATTGTGGGCACCGATTAGGGAAACTGTGATTAATTAAGAGGATCCCTTCCTTCTTCAAGGAGATACTAGACGCAGCGGATGTTGGAGTTGCCATTATAAGAAATCTGCTGAGTTGGAGTTGCCATTAAAAGAGTGTTAAGCAAGTTAAGGGAAGCAATCTTTAGTGCGTAGGAAGAGAATTGTGGATTGCCCTGATTGGGCCGCGGCCGACTTGGGCTTGTTTGGTGAGCTGGAATGCCACTTAGGACAATGGAGACGTTAACCGGTCCCTGGACTTGTGGATTACGGACCCTTTGGGTCCGCTGTTAGTCCGTGAGTCTTCGTGCTGAGCCATCCTATTTCTACTGTCCCCATCAAAAGTAATCTGCAATTTGAACGTCTATATTTTCCTTCATTGATTATTTAAAACTAAATTCGCTGTAAATGTTTGCTTGCAGCATTTCAAATAACCATATATTTAAACACTAAAATATATTTATGCCGTATCAGTTTGATTTGAGGATGATCCATCTCCTTCGCTAATGAGGAGAAATATGACCCCTAAATCCGCACCAGCAAGTCTCATAAATCTGATTTGCATTCAATTACAAATATTTAGGCACCAACTCCTGAATATGATCATTAATGATAAAATCAGTGAAATTTTATACTAAATAGGATAATCGTCTATTTTATTATAAATTAATGACTTTAGAAATTCTATTGTATGTATACAGTATCAAATTTATTGCCATATAATTGGTATTATCTTAGAACAGAGTCACAAACTTATATTAAAATATTAAACTTCTTCCCTAAAATATAATATGACCGATATATATAAACATCTTCCTTCCAAAAAAAAATGAAAGCTTATAAAATAGACAAAATTTTCATTTTTTTCGATGTTATTCTCAACATTTATTATATTTTTGATGGATCCGGTAACCTATGGGCCGACTCAAGATCCAGCATGCAATGAAGACTACCCTAGAAGCAGTAGCCCAGAGAAAGGTCCTCGCGGCCTAAGGCTCAACTGGTGCAGCAAAAATCTACCACGCAGGGTACGGGCCACAATGGTCACCCTTTGGATGGGCCCACAGGCGTAACCCGGTGGTACCCGCTCAACAATTCTAGCATAGCATGTAAGTCAAGGTGATTGCTAGTTTGCCGCGTCCAGGCAGCTTAAAAATGTGTAGCCCGTCGGGGAAGCAGAAAATGGTCTCCATTAGAGGGTTAGAAATCGCAATGCTATCAATACTCCTATGACAGTTAGTTAGCACTTTCTTCCTATAAATGTCTCCCTTCTTCCACCAAAGACGGTAAAAAGAACGTGAACCACAGTTCCAGAACCTCTCTTCGAAGAAGGCATTTCTATCTCAAAGTCGCTCCCTAATCTAGCGTCAACATTGAAACTTAGTCCTCAATCTCTAAACCACACTCTAGCCAAGCATACTCATTAGAGCTCAATTATCCATCTTTAAGTCATTCTCTAACCAAGCGCACGTATCGGAACTCAATCATCCATCTTCAAGCCGCTCCTAACCAAGCGTACTTATCAAAACTTAGTCCTCCATCTCTAAACTTCTTTTGAGTTGAGCGCACATATCGGAGCTCCGTCCTCCATTCCTAAGCAGCTCCCTACCTGTGCGCACTCATCGGAGTTCAGTCCTCCATTCCTAAATTGCCCTCTAATTGAGCAAACTTATTAGAACTCAATCCACCATCTATAACCTATTTCCTAGCCAAGAACACTTATTGGAGTCCAATCCTCCATCTCTAAGTTGCTCCACTTTCCAGCGGAGCATACTTACTGGATATCAGCACTCTGTAAATATTCAATCCTCCGAAACATGCATCCATATATTACTTGCATCCTCTTATCTTTCTACCCTATTGAGAAAGATTACTAACATGAATGTCAGAGGATATACTATAGGGCAGGTCCGACAATCCTCTGACTTCTTATTTTTCAGTTGTAATATGTAGGATCCATGTTTAAAATAACAAAAATATGACCCGCTTCAACTCGACCGACCAGGAAGATTAAGTTGTTCCCTAATTCTTTTGATAATCGAGATCCATGGGTGTATCATTGGTGCTGTCTATATGAATGACAGAAATGTCTAACCACTGCTCCTGTGAAAGTAGATATGGCTAATGCCCAAGCACGAGTCAACGCACTTGCCACAAACATCATCATCAGTGGCCGTGACCCCTTCGTGGGAAGTCACAAGGATGAATGGCAAGCCCCTGAGGTGCAAATGCTTGCCACCTAGAGATGCGCTATGTCCAAGGCGGCCCCAAACAGTTAGTACCCGCTTGAAGGTGTAACACTAGGGGATTCACCCTCCGATTTCCAAACTTTAGCATCCAAAAGGATGAATCAGAGAGAAAGATAGACTCCTTTGAAGATCTAGTAGCCCAACAACCTCATGGCCCGACCAGCCACTAATGACAGGGCCTAGCCTTGCCGGAGTGCTAATTAAGTCTTGGATGAATAATGAAAGCCCAGTGCAGCATGATCTATACCCCTCCCATGATGACAGGAGGCCCCCTGCCAAGGAAGAAGCTCCGCCCAGCGCCCGCAAGTTCGTTACAAACCTAAAAAGGTTGCCGTTCGTGAGAGAGATCCAGTCATTACCATCTTCTCATAAGATCAAAGAGCCTAGCCTGAAGTTATGTGTTTGAAGTTCTGATCCAGTGCTCACTTGGATCACTTTCGCGCTTCATTGGGCTCCTAAGGGCACGGACGCTCAATGCAGCATTGACAACAGGCTAAAGCACTCTCGGGGGTGGCGGAGCCCACTTCCCCCTGCATGCCATGCTTCATGCTAGAAGAAGCTATCTTTGCATTAGGCGAGGTGCCTCTCAGTGCCTGTGCACTAGGCAGCTTTCAGACAACCAAGAAGGAGCCCACGTTATGGGTGGCAGGCTAGGACCAAACGCATGAAAGTTATGACATCCTCCAATAGGACTGAGCACCAATAGTTATGTGCGGGCGAAGGCCTAGACTTTGCTAGAGCTCGGCGATTGCAACCATGAAACTCAATCAACCCTTGAGAGGTAAACCCATACCATTGCCACAATGTCCTTCTATAGGAAAGAGTACAAATGGATGAACGCATCCAGTCAAGCACGACAATGATAGTTGCAAGGCTTAGCTAGCAATCGCGTTCTCTCAGTACCATGACCCCCTCATAGGAGCAAGTACAATTGGATAAATGTCCCCCATCAAGCTCGACGATAATGGCAATAGCACTTAGTCGGCAAATAGAATCAAAGTTGGACAAAGACAAATTAGTACATGCTCAAAGACATTAGCAACAATATTAAAAACAATCTAACTAATTCATTAAAGATTTGAAGTGTAACTATGGCATTCGAATGCCTCCAAAAGTACAAAAGGTGGCGTACACTCGTACCTCAACCAAATGGCTATCCTATGGTTGGGGGTCCCTTGGTGAGCATGGCGTAGGCCCACCTCCTATTTCTAGAAAGTCTACCAGGTTAGGGCGATGCCAAGCTCCAGTGTTTTTTGAGTCAATGAAGTCGACAAGGAAGCCTAGAACCACCAAGGACATGATTCTCCAATCGAAGTGGATGCCTTCCTAAAACCTTTCATCCATGGCACTTTTAATCTTGTCAGGTTGGAGTTGAGATCTTAGCTCTTCTTCAAGTCGAGCGTTCCCATTTTGGAGAGCCACGAGTTTCTACCACGCCTCCCAAAGCTCATCCTAGAGTGAGGCGATCCGATCTAAAGGCCGACCGTTCACCTTTGAGAGCTCTTGGGATCTTGCCTCTGACTCAGACAGTCTCTAGTTGAGATAGGCTACCCACTCTTCACTTTGCAAAGTCTCGATGACAACAACATTCGTTCAGTACTTCGCATCCTCCATCGCAGCAGGATCTATGCACGCCTAGGATAGCTGTAAGATCTCATTATCCCTCCAGTGCAGAATCCTCTCCACCACTCAGAGTGCCTCCTCAACTTGCCAAATAGCAAATGACAGACAGTCAGGAATGATAACAAGAAAGCACAATGATATCTGATCAAAGAAGCCCGTAACACGATACCTCATGATAAGATGGCCCTATCCACTGTGACGGGCCAGGAGACCCCTTAGCTCCAACAGGGATCGATGAGGATCAAAGAGGCTACACATCACGAGGAAGAGGGGCCTCAAAACTTGGGGGCAGGCCAAGCTTGCCAAAAATTCTTGGGGGCTCAAACACCAACTCTTTAGGGCAAGATGCTCCCTTAGTAATTGCCTCTGTCTCTGACCCATCCTTAACCACTTCTTCCTTAGCTTAGACTCTTTTGGCACCTTCCTCAATAGAAGTAGGAGGAGAGGCCGACGTGGATACTTTCGGAGAAGTAGCCACCAAGATCGGGATTCTCCTCTTGGAAGCTGTCACGACATTGGTCCGATCACCTGGCCCAATGGTCGACGGAATCCCCTCTCTGTCGGCAGAACCCACCAAGGACTCCTCGCCCACTGACGCTTCTAATGAGTTTCTAAGGCTTAGATCGTCTAAGGGAGACTAATCTAAGCCTGGCCTCCTAGATGGCTCGCTAGCGGTCAGTGCAGGTGGCCTCGTGCAAGCCACATCAATCTTCCAGCACTCCTCAGACAGGGCAGGCGACGGAGGAGCCACCTCATTAGGAGACCGCTCGAGGGAGTCCCAAGAGAGCAAAGCCTCAAACTTCCTCTTAGGACGACGATCTGGTGTGGTAGAGGCGTTGCTCTCCTCCGTTCGAGCCTCCCACTGCATTCCATCTAGCAGAGTTTGGGAGACTCAGTAATAATCAATGCAGTGAAGGATGTCGGTACACTCCTCGACTAGGATTGTCAACAGTCTCACCATCAGTTCCTCGCCTAGTAGAACATCCCCAGCATATGCACTGTGGACATTGCCCCATTGATTCGGGACACTCCAGTCGGCGTTGACCACCACGAAGAAGAAATGCTTCCTCCAACCCATTGGTGGATTCAGGCTCCCCCCTGCCAACCTTGAACCTCACGAGAAGAAAAGGAAATCTTGTTAGCCGCTTGGCTGATTTGAAAAATCACCTTTAGGGCTCGAGCATCAAGCTGAGCCCTTTGGTGTGGAAGAAGACACACAAGGTCACTAAATACCGAATGGTGCTCGGGTGAAGACAAGCCACAGGTATCCCTAGAGCCCTTAAAATCCCATGCAACTCCATCACAAATGGAATGCAGAGACTTGCCCTCAAATGTTCCTCGTAGATAGTTATGAACCCTAGATGAGGGAAGTAAGTGGTGTTATTAGCACCAGGCATAGTGTATCACATGATGCTCAGGTTATGATACCAACTGCATAGAGACTTTATCTCCTCAACATATAGAGTGGACGGGATATCAATGATGCCTTGGGAGACCATTCGAAAGACCGTGCAAACCAGCAAGGAGAATGGCAAACTAGGGTAGAAATGTTCTAAAAATAAAGAGATGCAGGACTGGTAGAGCACAGGCACTTAAATAGCCAATGCCTCAACCTCGTAATGGTGTCCTTCCAAAAAATTGAAGTGGCGCGTCTCCATAATGACTAGGACACATGCCCTCACCCAAGGGTACCATAGTGCATTTTTTCACTAGGCTCGTTATGATGATTGATGTAATGCCTCCCGGCTCAACCTACGGATAGGAGACACCCTTAGTTCCTAGGTTGCACGACGCTAGTAATGATGACCTGCTGCCTCATTTTTCATGATTATGAACTAGCAACATGCAACCCTGGAAGGCTCGAGGATGATTGGACCAGCTCACATCCTAACATAGAATTTCGGATGGACTGCTGTGAGTTAGGGTCGCCATAAGATTGAGTTACTAGTAGCTCGGATTGTCAGTTTGTCAGACGTCAAGTAATGAAAAATAATATTCAAGTGCTTCAACTATTCACATTATGTAAAAGTAATAGTGCCATGCAACATAAGCATAAACAATGCTCGGTAATTTCATTAATTAATTTCTCTTTACAAAATACAAGTTTTTAATAGTAGATATATGATATCGGAGGAAAATAAAAATACATGAAACAATGACCTGATTTCATTTGTCCGACCTCCTCCGGGGATGGCAGTTATAATAGAAAAGAAAAATGCAGCTGCTCTCACCCGAGAGGCGACCCCTAAGAACCAAGCACCAAGACGTGGCTAAAGCCTTCGAGTTTGTGAGTCACTACCAGACCCAATGTGGTGTCAACGGCTAGAGCACAACATGGATGTGTCGGGGGAGCTCCTCTCCCAATAGTCTTTGGAAGCAGTCCTCCTAAGAGTGTTAAAGGGTAGAGTCACTTGCTCGGATGGGAAAAGGCATTACCACCCCCACAAGATAGGCTGAGACGTCTCCCCTTTGAAGTTGGTGCAGAGAGAACAACTGAACAACAACTAGGAGAAGAGAAAAATGGCCATTGGTACCCAGACCTCGTCCAGAATGACATGAGGAAGATTTGGGCCGAGTCTAAAAGAAAAAAATCAAGACAGACTACAGACAGATCCTCAGCTTCAGCTTCAAATAACGAGCAAGAGTCTCCACCGATCCTAACTTGTAGTTGTGTTGGATTCATGCTAGCTCAAAACTCTCACAACACCTGTCTGGTGAAGATGATTTGTGAAGTAAGGCACTGAGAGCTCCCCCCATATATTGTCGGAGGAGGAGGTCAACCCGTATTATGCGGCAAAGAATCAATTCGACATCGAATCTCACCAGAACAGCAAATTGTATGGGGAATGAACGTGCCTCAGGAAGGAAATCACACATGAAGACCCACACATCGATGTCCCATTCGGAACATGCCGGGGATTGGAATTCTAAATTGCCTAGCATGGGAGCTAGTGACAAGTCTGATAGCCCATACGCTGACCCAAGATCTGGCCAGTAGCCCAAAGAAAGGTCCTTGCTGCTCAAGGCTCAGATAGCATGGCCCACATCCACCTTGTAGGGTACGGGCCACAAAGGTAGCCCTTCTGACGGGCTCATAGGCACAACACAACAATACTTGCTCAACAATCCCAACTCAGCATGCAAACTATGTAACTGCCAGTCTGCCACGTCTCAGCCGCTTGAAAAAGTGTAGTCTGCTTGGGAAGTAGAAAATTGTCTCCATCAAAGGGCCAAATATTACGATGCAATCAATGCCCCTATGACAGTTAACTAGCACTATCTTCCTATAAATACCTTCCTCCACCAAAGAGGGAGGAGGATGAAAAATTTGAAACAAGAGAAAGAGAGACAGAAAAGAGAATGCAAACCACAGCTCTAGAGCCTCTCTCCGAAGAAGGTCTTCCCAACTTAAAGCCACTCCCCAGCCGAACGCATATATCAGAGTTCAATCCTCCATCTCTATGTCATTCCCCAGCCGAGCGCACTCATTGGAGTTCAATCCTCCATCTCTATGTCATTCCCCAGCCGAGCGCACTCATTGGAGTTCAATCCTCCATCTCTAAGTCACTCCCCAATTGAGTGCACACATTAGAATTCAATCTTCCATTTCTAACTCGTTCCCCAATCGAGTGCATTCATTGGAACTCAATCATCTACCTTTGAGCCGCTTTCCAACCGAACACACTCATTGGAGTTCAATCCTCCATCCTAAATCCGCTCCCTAACCGAGGGCACATATCGGAGCTCAATCCTCCATTTCTAAGTTGCCCCTCAACCGAACGTACTTATTGAAACTTAATCATCCATCTCAAAGCCGCCCCCTAACTGAATGCACATATCGGATCTCAATCTTCTATCACTAAGTTGCTCCCTAATCGAGCGTACTCATCGGAATTCAATCCTCCATCCCTAAATGGCTCTTTAACCGAGTGTACTCATTGAAACTTAGTCCACCATCTCTAACCCGCTCCCCAACTAAGCGCACTCATCGGAGCCTAATCTTTCATCTTTAAATCGCTCCCCAATCGAGCGCACTCTCCAAAGTTTAATTCTCTATAAACACTCAATTCTCTAAAATATGCATCAACACATTCCTTGTATCATCCTATCTTTCTACCTTACTAAGAAAGATTACTAATTTAAATGTCAGATGATATATCGAGGAGTTGGAGAATATATCAGGGAGTGAGTCCTACCACTCTTTGACTATTGTTTGCTAATTGTGGTATGTAGAATTCAGATTTAAAATAATAAAATTCAGACCCACTTCACCTCAACCTATCGAGAAGATTAAATGGCTCATTAATTTATCCGATAATTTAGATTCAGAGATGTATCAATTCTAAGTTTGTTTTAGATTTTTATTTTTAAGTTAGTCGAAGATATATGCCTAATATATATATAGTCTCCAAAAGTATAAAAAAAAAAAATATATATATATATTTATATATTTTACATTTTTATGTCAAGTGTTTTGCTCATTGTTTTGAAAATATTCAAAAATAAAGATAGAAAATTGATGATATTTTGATGATTTGGCGTGGGAATAATCAGTGCCGTCCGAAGAGGAGGAGAGGAATCGCTTTTCCGAAACGTGAACTTGAAAACGCGACAAATCGGTGAAGCTAACGAGGGGAAGCGCGTCTCCCACCGGATTTGGGACTCGTATCAATGTTTGGGTTAATTTATTTATTTTTAATTATAATAGTTTTATTAATATTAAATTAATTAAATTAATTTTTTTAAAATAATAGATAATAATTAAATAATAATTTCAATAATAAAATAATATAATTATTTAACCAACATTAAATAATTATAATTAAAAAGAAATCAATCAATCCTTCCTTCGCCATCATCCACTTGTATATAATGACGAAAACCAAGTGTAGAGTCCTTTCCTTAGTTGATTTGTTTGCTGCCTTTGCCTCCTATTTCTTTCTCTCTCTCTCTCGAAAAGTCGATTGCCGTCGAGTTTGAATTATTTCCTCGATCTCTATCTGCGTCTGCGCTGTCAAAATGAGCGACCCTAAATATGCATATCCTTACCCTGCTCAAGGTAATCCACTATTAATCTCTTTCGGTACTTAATTCCACCGGATTCCAATTTGAGCCCTAATTTCTCTCTTGAATACGTCGTCGCCTTCTTTTTCTGTGATATGTTTTGTTTCGATTTCTTTGGTTGCTCTATGATATGCTGAAGGATTTCTAGTTGAAGAGTTTGTTGTCGTCTTAACGTGCTTTATCTTTCGGAATATTATTCCGTCCTCAATTTTAACATTTGTTCAAGAACGTTGAATTAACCGACTATTTTCTTCCTAAACTACTCTGCTTAGTTGATTTTCGGATTGATGATTTGAAAACTTTAGTCTAATTATTCTAGAAGAATTTCATGAATTCTTCCAGGATACTATCAAGGACCACCAGTAATGGCACCTCCGCAATATTACGCTGCCCCGCCGCCTAGGCGACAGACTGGTTTCCTTGAGGGCTGGTACTTCGTCTCTCCATAAATCCCTAAAATTTTAAAGAATTCTGCTCGTAGTTTCAGGATTTTTTTTTTTTTTTGGTTTTATGTTGGAATTGTTTCTTACCTATGTTGGATATTTAATCAAACTGCAGTCTGGCGGCTCTGTGTTGCTGTTGCCTAATTGATGAGTGCTGCTGCGATCCGTCAATCATCTTCGTCACCTAGAAGTCCTCTCCTCTCCTCCTTCCCCCATACCTCTCTCTCCCCCCGATTTCCTCCACGCGTATGCTAATATTCCAGGATTTCAGTTGTTTGTGGATGCTTTTTTATACTTATTTTCGTTATTATCATCATTATTTTGAGTTTTATTTTGGTCTTCGATCTGCGTCGTGGTTGCGATTTAGATGGTATCATCAGATTCTCCATTTGAATTGCCTTTGTTCAAATAATAGTCTATATGTTGTTGACATCTCCTGATTTTTCTGATTAATTTGGAGTTGTATAATCGTCTTCATTTGATCGATGGTACTAAATAGGGAAGAATTAAAAATGATGACGATGAATAACAACAAATATAAATTACATAAGACATAATTATTTAAGATTTGATAATAATAATTGATGGCTTTTCTCGATTCAGATATACACAACATGGCGCAACAGGGCAAACGTGAGCCTCCCGTTAACCGTCAGCTACCAAAATTGTGGACACAAAGAAATTAACAATATATAATGATTTTTAAGGTGAAAAATTATTTTTAATTAAGGAAAAAAATCACGATATAAATTTTAAAAAATCTCTACTATATAAAATTGGTTATACAAACCCTCAAAATGGAGTATCAGCAACCAATCTTAGATAGAGTAAGAAAAAAATATCCAGAGTAAGAAAAATCTCATTCTTTCTTTTCTTTCTTTTTCTTCTCTCATTTTTCTCTCACTGACGGCATTCTTTGCTATTTGATTTTACAAGTATTGGCAAAAGTCTCACTTTTTCACGCAAACCCTAAAGTGTTTCGTGCACTTTATAATGATATCAGGACCAAAACGCATTTTTCGCACTCTTACAGCCTTAAAACGCATTTTTCGTACTTTTACTTTGTGAACCACTGAGATCGGCAGCTAGTCGTCCTTCAATACTAGTAGTCTGATCTTCCTTCAGACTTACTAATCCGGTCTTCTTTCAGACTCACCTTCGGTCTCCCTTTGAACTCGGCTCCAATTCAGTCGTCCCTTGGCCCCGGCACCGATTTGGTCACCCCAAAGACTTGCTACGCGTGCGAATACTCTAATCATCGTACAAATTTATGCAACATTTTGATAACCGTTCGTTTATTGAGACACCCATAAAAAAATAATCGATCCAACAATTACAATTTTGGCAAACAATATAGGTCCATGAGGGTTGATGGCCAGTTTCTAGCAAAAGATTATTGT
>JAOVVI020006829.1:0-10578 GCA_028571085.2 Nepenthes alata | reverse complement strand
GCAAACAATGTTCTGGCGGACAAACTCTGTGGCGTTCTGCTCAGTGATCCGCGCCAAGAAAACTGCTTTTACTCACTTGGTGAAGTAGTCGATACCGACCATAAGAAATTTCCTCTGCTCAAAGACCAAGTGCATAGGCCGAGGATGTCAAGTCCCCATTATGCGAATGGCCACGGGGATTGAAGGTTGTGCAGCTCCGTGTGAGGCAAATGGGTTGTGGTCCCGTGAACCTGATAGCTTTTGTATTTCTTTACAAATTTCATGGCATCTCGCTTCATCGTGGGCCAGAAAAGACCTTATTGCATGATCTTGAATGTGAGATTTTTTCCTGCAACATGCAAGCCACATATATCGAGGTGGACTTCACTCAGTGCGTACTCAACCTCCTCAGGGGTTAGGTATTTTAGGTATGGAGTGGAATACCCTCATATGTACAGCCTACCATCGAGGATCGCATACTAGCCTACTGTCTTCTTGATCCACTTGGCCTCATCGGTGTTCGTAGATAGCATACCGTCGGCTAGATACCTGTAGTACGGTGTCACCAAATTGTCACCTTTGTTATTCTATAGTGGTTCCTGATCTGAACCGTCCATACTGGGTGCAGCCAGGATTTCTCGTAGGATTCTGGTGTACTACTCTGAAGATCCTGCAGCTGCGTCCCTAGCCAACTGGTCAACTTTTTAGTTTTTGGCTTTGGTGTACTACTAGTGGTGCTAAACTTGTTGGCTGTGGCGGCTTTCCGCGCGATGCAGCCACTCGCTATATGAGTCCGCGACTGTCTGCCTCCTCTTGCTAAAAGAGTTATCAGGGTTACGCCGTTCTAGGATCTCCTCCCACTCGTCCTGGCTAGGGTGGCTTCCAGCCGCCGACTGGGCTCTGCTGCCAGAGGCCGCCTGGGTTTCAGCATCATTAGGCCAATCTGATTTGCTCCTGGGGGTCTGGTACAACACCTTCCCCTCCTGGAAGATGATGCTTGAGATGTTGAGGGAGCAGCCCCCATCCACTGCGTGCCCATTTGGATGCAGAGAGCCTGGAGTATTAGCCTTATCTTGCCCATTTCAACTACTAGTTGGTGAACGTCAGGTTGCGGACGGACGTCAGCATGACTACCTACTGAAGGGTCATCGCCGTGAGTGGTTGCATCTCCTACCAGGCCATTGGGTTGCGCCCGGGTGTTGACCATCTTTTGTAAAGGAGTGAGTATTGAAGGGAGACCCTAGACTTTTGGCTGCATTTTCACAGATGGCGCCAATGTCATGTCTCGGGTTATTGTACAGATTACGGAGCATTCAGATCTCTAATCCGGATTGAATCTCGAGCGGGTCCGATCTCCATCGTTGTGAACCTAGAATATGCATAATACAAACCACAAATGAGAGGTCAGAGGTCCGGTAAAATTTCTACCACCGAAAATACTTGAACGTTCAAATAAGCAACTTTTTGCAATGAACGAAAAGGGGCGCATGCTTAGACGTGTGCAAAAATATGTTGTCTATGCGATGAAAGTGTATGGATGTAAGAGTGAGGGATTTGATGAGCTTTAGTGGGAGGCTTGGCTTCCCGTATGCACCGTGGAGGATGGCTTATTCTTGTAGCCTAAAGGAGGCTGGCGAGTTTGGCTTGGAGGCCCGTTCGAGAGCTGTGACTCCAGGAGTGCGATTCTTAGTGTCTCAGTGCCTAATGCCACGCTGTATTCTCAGGAATTGGGAATCGGATCCCCTCTCCTGTGAAAAGTGATGAAATTTATAGGTTCCTTAGCTTGGAAATTTAGGCACAAGAATCTTTCATGTAGGGATTTGTTTGCTGTTGCCTAGTGGTGATCGTCGACGCGTCAGTTGTCACCTTGTAATGGCGGAGAGACTGTCATGTGTCGCTGGCCACACTTGGTCTACCTCTTGCGTTGGGATTGGTGAGAGAATTGTAGGTAGCGGCGTGAGTTGCAATTGACAGCGTTGATCTCCGCCTCGTTGGCTTGTCTCCTCTACACTACGCCTGTCGCTTACAGCCGTATTAATGAGTTGCAGGTGGAGCCAATTGGCTGCGGGCACTGGACTACCACGTAGATCCTTTTTGAATATTGGGCTGGATTGGCTACTTGGATTGCTGCTTCCTGGACTAGACCTTACATTTTCTTTGGCCCTCACTGGTACTGGATCCAATAGTACCGTTATAAAATTAATTTATGCAGACAAAAAAATAAAAATTATAAATAATAAAATATAGAATCTACTATAATTATGTTAGGAAATGTATAAAACCTGTAAATAAACGTTACACTATAGTATTATTCATCGTACTCTACATCATAAAGATTGATTATATCTACCATAATAAAAATTCACTGAGGTGCTAACAGATCACAGATAATTACTATTATTATTAAAAAAAACAAACAAACGTTATTTTGAGATGTTATAGCGTAACGTATTGCTGTCCTAAAAGCAATTCCTTAGCCTTGCACAGGCTTCGAGTACATGTTCTCTGCTTGCGAATGCACTAAATCTGACGTACTCTTCACCACCGAGACCAAATCCTATGCCGGGAACCGTCAATATGTGAGCTTTGCTGAGAATATGATCAAATATGTCCCAAGACTTTGAGTTAGGAAAATGCACCCACAAATATGGCGCATTTTTGCCTCCATGAACGTTCAACTTAAGCGATGTCAACGTATCTGCCAAAATTTCAGCATTCTCCATGTAGCGCTTAATGATGCTCCTCAAACTCTACACAACATAAAAACCAGACGGACGTGAAGCCACACATGGGAATATACATATTCAATACAATAGGTAGCATTAAGAGGAATGTCTTGGGATCTTAAAACTATTTATATTTACTAATGGATTTATGTAAAAATAAATAGATAGATAAACAATTTTCAATAGCAGTATTTTCGTAGGTAAATATGGGTTACCTGATAACCAGTGGAGGAAAGGCATGCTAGACCACCAGCTTGAGCAACGGCAGAGGCACCATTGAAGCAAGTAGTGACGATGCGGTTGAAGTCCTTAATAAGAGGAAGCCCGTTTGAATATAACAGCTCTTCTGGAACCACCGTCCAACCAAGCCGCACGCCGGTGAACCCGGCCAGTTTGGAGAAGGAAGATACTTCAATTGCAACCTAGCTACCACAATATATATGCCAAGTGTTGGAGAACAAGAAAAAAAAAATTGCTGATGAAGAGCGAGAGATAAAATGGCTTTGTTAACACAAGTTTATGCATAAACAGAGAGAGAGAGAGACCTGTTTAGCGCCAGGAATTTGAAAGATAGAAGTGGGTGCGGTTTGAATATCAGAGATGTAAGCAGCGTAGGCGGAGTCATAGACGATGATGGAGCCGTTGTGCCTTGCGAAGTCGACAAGCTGCTGTAACTGCGGGAAAGAAGCAGCGTGGCCGGTAGGATTGTTTGGAGAGCAGAAGAAAATGATATCCGTCCTCGGCATCGCTGCTAAATCAGCTGGGAAGAAATCATTATTATTTCCAGAATTGCACTTCATATATACAATCTTCTCATGCTTTCCGCTCTCCTCCAAAAACTTCCCACCTTGACCCATTATAACGCTTGTATCAACATACGCCTGTTCCATTACATTACATTAACAATATTAAATCTCTTGTGTGTGAGCGCTCGAGCGCTCATTCATGTTCAAGAAATACAAAAAGAGATAGAATTGATAATTCTTTTATTTTTATCTACTTCAAAGTATACAATGAACCTTTTATTCATATGAGTAGAAAACAGCCCAAATTAGAAAATCTATAATCATGATAATTATATAAATTATCTAAATTAAAAGATATCAATCATCTAATTTATAAATAATATAATATATATTATAATATCTAAAAGTAGTCTAAATTAGAAGATAATAATTTTTTAATTTAGGATGAATATAATATTCGTAATAAAGAAGGATATTGTATCTTTAATATCCTTTCTCAAATTCAAGATGGTTTGAAAAAAAGTCACCTAAAATTTGAAAACCAAATTGATATAGTGACAAAGCAGGTAAATTTTTATGGGAATGTCAACTAGCTAATTAGTTTAAAAATTTAGGGGAAGGTAAATGGTACATTCCTTCAGGTGATGACGTAGAAAGTGGCAATCAATCTCATTGTACTTTATACGTTCATGAAATATGTCATTGTTGGTAATTTAGATAGTATTATGACTATTACAATAGAAAGAAGTAACACGTGATACTGATATTATGTAAAAACTAAAGAAGCTTAGATGTGGTATTGATAAAAGTGTGATATTTAGTCTCAATGTTAGAATAGGTAGTTATAGTTTACTTTTTATTACGTCATGAGATAAGAAAATCCTTTAAGAGGCAAAAAAATTAGTATTGGATCTTTCGTTAATAGGATCACCTATCCGATCAATATCAAAATATATTCGAAACTCTATGGAAGAGTTAGAGAAGTATAACCTATAAAACGTGCCTTTTATATAGCAGAAAAATGAATAAAAGTAACGTAGTGAATAGAATGCAAATTTAACATAAATTAATTGATGAGATGCACAATATAAATAACATCAGGAATGATAATAATGAGATACATAAGGTTTCCAACCAATTGATAATAAATGATAGTATCAGAGAGAGGCTTACCATGAGTAGTATAGAGTTTATTATTATGTTTAAAAGAACTAGTAGACATACTACAGCTAGTGAGCCTAACAAAAAAAGAAGAAGATTAGAAGTATGTTTAATTTGTGTCAAATAATAGTCATCAAATGTGATAGTTATTTTAAGTCCAATAAAGTAATAAAAAAGATTGAGATTATTTATTTTAAACTGCCTAAAAAGTATTTAAATTTAAGGATGCCAAAATTGTCATTACTAATAATAATTATGTTATCAATATAAAGTAAGAGGATAATGATATTGGAAACTGTACGACAAGTAAAAAGGGCAAATTATAAGGATTGAAGACAAAGTCAAGTTGTGAAATAATACAATTGAACTTGGCAAATCAAGTACAGTGAGCCTCCATAAAATTGTATAATGATTGTCTAAGATGGTATACCTATCCAAGAGAATGAGGATAATCCAAAAAAAGTTTCATATAAACTTTCTTAGTTAGGTTGTCATACAAAATTTTTGTATTCTTGACATTCATTTGAAATAAGGTTTATTGATGTGTGATAGTGAGTTAAGAGAGATTGAATAGAAGTATACAGACAATAGAAACCATCATAATCAATGCTATTCTCCTATAGGAAACTCTTCGCTACATGAGAAATTTTGTATCAAATTTTTGAATTGTCAGAATTTATTTTTTATTTATATACTTATTTTATTTTTACTATAATCTTATCAGGTGAAAGAGTGACCAAATTTTAAGTGTGAGTCTTGTAAAGAGTATTAAACTCCTGAGGAATAACTTTTTTTAAAGAAAGTCAAAACAAAATTTATAATAATTGTGTGGTTAATGAAAAATAGTAATAGTGGAGAAACAGTTATAGTCTTAATGATGGGCAGGAAGGATGCGTACCGGGATGGAGCGATGGAGATCCACAATTGGAGAAGACTTCGAAGGCATAGTATATGTCAAAGTCATCGGACAATGCAGATTTGTTAGGAGTGGATAAGGTTATAGACTTTGTATCAAACAAGAAAATTAGGAAATGATCTATGATTGGATTAGTAAATATTTGAGAGAAAGTAAAAGTGCCAAAAGAAAATGAAGAGATATTAGTTAAATTTTTATATTCTCAAAACATAATATTTTTAAAAATATGAAGATACTTACTTATGAGATTATAATATCAATACCCTTTATATTCAATGTCATGACTAAAAAAATAGTAAAGTCAAAAGTAAGGTTCAAGTTCGGTATGCTCATGAGGAGGTAGGAGGAAAAATCAAGCACAGCTAAAATTTTTAAAAAAGAAATAATTAGGTACTTCTTTTATTGAGATATTTATATGGTAATAGGTTGGAAATGATGGGAGATGAACTCAAGTAATAGTATGAATGGTTGTAAGAGTAGTTTTTCTCTAAAAGGACTTGGAAAGATAAGTGAAGGTGAGAAAAGTACAATTGATGTCAACAATACAACCATACTTGCATTAAGTATAACCATTTTATTGAAAAATATAAAGATACATTGCCCATTTGTTAGAGTTCATCTAGAAAGGAGGTTGAGATATATTCCATAATATTATCAAAATGAAAAACTTTGATGGTGTGATCGAATTGGACTTTGATCATTTACTAAAAATTATGAAAGGCAGTAATTCAAAGCAATCACATGAAAGGTAAATCCATATATGGTGAAAACAATCATAGACAAAAATAATAAAATAGCAAGACTTGTCCTTTGTTAGAATAGGGGTGGGACCCCAACCGTCAGACTAAACCAAATTAGAAAGTACGAAAGTTAAAGAGTAACTTTTAATAAAAGATAGCATTATTTGTTTATATAAGTTATATAACATATAACAAAAGAGTCAAAAGTAACTTAATCTAAATAATCCTTAAAGACTGAAGTCTCGACATGAGATAAAGAAGGGTAATGCCAGAGATTGGAGGAGACAATAGTAGCTTGAACAAAAAAGATGTAGATATACATGCTCAAAAAAGTATCCAATTTTACGCCCTATACCAATGAGTTAGCCCATCCTCCGATATTGTACATCACAGTCTTTGGGAGAAAAGTTAAGTAAATATTACTTTTAACAAGTTAGCTGTTGATATAATATTAAGAGATAAGTTTAAAAAATGATAAGTATTTGAAATCTAATCGTCATGTGTAGATATATAATTGACAGACATATGAAAAATATTAGCAGTATAGATAAAAGAGATATTAACTAAAAAAATCTTATGAGACATAAATAGTTTGTTAGATATCATATGATTGCAATAGGTAGAGTTGATAAATCAAGAGGAAGATGTACTTAAAGAGATAAATATTACACTAGAAGTATGAGACAAAATATGGTTGACAATTACATCCAAATTAGTTACAGTAAGAGACAATGGTGTAGAGGCAGAATCTATCAAAATTTTAGAGGCTATAGCCAAGGACTTGTTAAAACTTTTGCCCCTTTTTGTATCCCTAGTATCCTTGACCTTCCCCTTATTAGATAGTAAAAATATTATGTTCATTTTCTTCATAATTGAAGAGGATATTTCGGTTCTAAATCACACAAGGGTTTTGACCTCTTAATAAATTAGCAAAAGTAGTACACAATTAAATATTCAATACATATAAAGAATATTTAAATTCTAGATGATATGAGTAATACGAGTATATAAATGAAAGCAATAAGTAATAATAAGAAAGGGATAATTTTTGGTGACGAAGGAAAAACTCAATAACTGTAACTATTGAGAAAAATCCTCCGAGCTTCAATGGCGAGAGAAGATATGCACTATAAAAATTAACTTATAGACCGGGTGATAATGACGCGCTAATCTAGCCGACTTACTCCAATCTTGTGATCCTTACCAATGAACTCTTTGGATTTGCCGCATAATACTGGAGCCTTGTGTCCACGCCATTGACTTCATCACGAAGGTTCGCAGGCAGGAAGAGGTATAAATGAGAAAGCACGATGTGGAGAGGAGACTTTGTCAATGGAGCATAATCGTAAATGTGAAATTTTATTAAAAGTGGAGCACAAAAATCATAGGTTTTTCAATAGAAGAGGCACCTCACAAGTCTATCAGAGTCCTTAGGGTACAAAATATAAGACAAGAATATATAAAAGTCTCAAAATAGGGTTTAAAAAATAGAGCCGTTGGAGACAAAAGTGCCACGCTGCTCGAGCGCACATCAGGCGCTTGGCGGGCGTGGGTTAGGGTTTGGAGAAAACGTTCCCCGGTGCTCGAGTGCATATCGGTAGCTCATCGAGCACCTCGATTCTAATAAATATGCCTGGTTGGCGCCTCAGGCGCGTATTGGGCATGCAGTTCTGAAAAATGCACCTCTGTAGTGCCTCGAGTGCGCATCGAGCATGGGGCGCCTTGTTGGTGCTTCGGGCACCAAACGGTCACAGCTCCCAAGAAAGGATGAAATAGAAGATAGGGAGGCGGGAATGTTGAGATGTAACGATGACGGCCTTTGGGTATGACACGGATGAGAGTCTTCCAAGCTGATATATTATTGTAGATACCGAACACGCTAACAAGAGACTAAATAAATTACCCGACACGGTGACGGAATATGCCAACTAAAAATACACCTAATAATCTCTCCCAATGACAATTTCGTGACAAAATCCATACAAAAAAAATTTAAAAATAAGATACAAGAGAATCATGGGTTCAGACACCACCAATATAGAACCCATGTATAAAAAACTTTACGCCTTGATACAATGGACTCAATACAAAAAGAAGTACAAAAAATCCCCCTAAAGATTAACGCCTCGATCACGGAAGCGGCTAAGCTGCTGTGTGCTAGGGAAGAAAAGCTATTCCTAGAAAAATATTATTAGTGCAGAAATAGAGAATATCTAGAATATAAATTATCATAAAAAGAAAACTCCCCATAACAATAATAACCTCTCCTTATCTCCCCCTGAAACAAAAAATGAAATACCTTTCTAAGGTAGAGATCTACGCCCTTTTTTTGTCACGAATGACCAAAAGATAATAGAGCTTACTCTTTTTGATCTATAGTTTCTTCCCACGTTTTATAGTGTTGCTTACATTCATCACTTGATTATTTAAAAGTTTGATGCGATGACGAGATACTCTATCTTTGATTTTTTCTGAAACTTTTTTTGATGCGATAACACAGGACAGTAGGGGCGAACATGGCCAATAATGACTCACCCATGACATGTTAGGAGGAATGTAGTATTGATATCAGAATCACACCTTGGTTTGCCAATGGTTTGGGACTTGACCCAAATTTTAGGAAAAACTATTGATGATTGATTAGTATGGGCAAACAATGTGTTGCTTTGTTTTGGGCTGGATGTGGGTCGGACAAATGCAGTTCTAGATTTAATATTAGCATTTAAGAAAATTTTGGAGTAACCCAACTTGATTTTATTTTCTCTGATTTTTTCAAACCCATATGGTCTAATTATTTTGATCCATTTGAATTGTTTCAAATCATTTTGAATAGTTTCAAGATCAGATTCAAGAGTTGTGCTTTTTTTAATAAAAGAGCTTTTCAATTTCTTAACTTCTTGAATTTTTGTGTCTAACTCGGATTTAAGGGCTGATTTTTATTTTTCCATTTTAATTAGTTTAAACTTTAATGACACATAAGTTTTCTTGATCTGTAAACTTTCTTTTAACAAATTATCATAAGTATCTTGTAGGTCATACAAGTCAGCTTCTGACTCATTTTTAGAGTCATCGAATATATTAAGGTTTTCTTCTAAACATTCTTTAGATCCATAGATCGAGGTTATAAAAGTCATGTACTTAACAAGGTCATCTCCAGTGCATCTTATAATATCTTATTCTTCATCATCGCTTAAAATCGCATTAGCTTTTAAGGTTTGACCTTGTTGGCGTTTAAATTTGGGCATTCATCACGACAATGGCTAAAACCTTTATACTCATAGCATTGAACTCCTTCGGTATTTTTTGATTTAAATTCTTTAATTTCACGTCGATCTTTTTTATCAAGTTTAAATGAACTTTTTAAATCCACATTTGATTTGTCAGATGAAAATTTATTTTTTTAAAGAATTTTTTAAAATTTTTAGCAAATAAAATAAAATCTTCATCGCTGTTCGACTCCTCATCAGAGTCACGGTCTCTATCTTCCTTAACAGATTTTAGAGCAATCAATTTATTCTTCATTGATTGGGAAGTGTATGCTCATAAATTTTGAGAGATCCTACAAGTCGTTCGATTTTATTTTATCAAGATCTTTACTTTCCTTGATAGCGGTGATTTTAACTCTAAATCGTTTATGGAGAGATTGAAGAACTTTTCTAACAATTCTATTTTTAAAAATTCGTTCTCCTAAATTAAATGTGGAGTTCACAATATCCTTTAATTGAGTATAGAATTCATCAAATGTTTCATCATCTTTCATCCGGATTTTTTCAAATTTGGTTGTTAACATTTACAATTTTACATTTTTTACTAATTTTGTTCCTTTGTGGGTAATCTCTTATATATCCTATGCATCTTTAGAAGTCTTGCACATAGATATGAGTTTAAACTTTTCAGGAGATACGACTGTAAAAATGGCATGTAGTCACTTACTGTTCCAACTATAGGCATCAAGTTTATTCTTTTGACCATAAGGACAACACTTTTGGTTCATCGTGGGTTAAACTTCTCTGTAGTGTCTACCCCGTTTGAGTGTCAGTCCACACTCGCTCATATATCGATTTGACGAAGGCCATCATATTGACCTTCCAATACGCACAATTACTCCCATCAAAGAAGGGAGGCGCGGATAGAGATCTGCTCGTATATATATATATATAGATTTTGGGGTTACGGATCGGGGTGAGTCTCTGATACCAATTGAATAGGATATTTTGGTCCCAAATCATACAAAGGGTTTGACCCCTTAATAAATTAGCGAAAGTAGTACACAATTAAATATTCAATACACGTAAAGAATATTTAAATTC
>JAOVVI020006828.1:2751-15311 GCA_028571085.2 Nepenthes alata | reverse complement strand
GGTTCTTAGTTTACTTCCGCTATATACTCTGGATTTACTGTTACAGGTCCTAGATGGCATCTCGTTACTAAACTGTTAAAGTAGTAATATTTTTATAGACATGTGCCATGGGTGGCACATGTGATCCTGTGAGTGTTTATTGTAAGAATTGTGAATGATGGATAGTTATGTGCTTGTCATGGATGATTATTACAAGGTTATATTTTTAGGTTTTTTATCCTATTACAAAGGAGACTCTGCCAAAATTTCTGCAGGAGTCTTGCCTTATGTTTTAGACCGTTAATGGTATTGCTGTTTTGACGGAAGCTTTTGAGGACAAAAAAAATAATCCATTCCGTCACAACCCCAATTCCTGTCCATCAGGAGAGGTCGGTCTACGATCGTTTTACCAACGAGTGAGTTCCTAAATTCTCAGGGGAACCTGACCCGTTGAAGGCAGACACTTGGATCCAACGACTGAAGAAGGTATTTACGGTAATTAGGTGTCCTGCTGGAGACATGGTTCTTTATGCCACCCGTAAGCTGACGGGTGAGGCCCACTATTGTGGGAAATGCAGAAGAGAGAGTTTTTAACATGCCAGATCGGGATATTAGTTGGAAAATATTTGAAGCAGTATTTTTGGAGAACTATTTCCCTACTAATCTTCGTGGACAAAAGGAGGATGAATTCCCTCTCTTAAGGAAAGGTACTCGCTCTGTGGTTGAGTACGATGCAAAGTTTGTAAAGTTATCTCGTTATGCTCCTTATAAGGTGGAAGACCAGGAGAAGAAGGCAAAACTGTTAAGGTCCAGTAGGGAGCCATCAGCTCGAGATTAGTATGACTGGAGTAAATTTCGGGTATATCAAGTCCTAGAATGACAATTCGTGATTGTTTAGAAAAAAAAATGCATATGTGTTTGGACCTTTGGGTAGCCTCGGGTTATATTGAGGATTGACGATGTGGATGTTTAGACTTACGATGGCAGTGCGGAGACCCCACGTCTGGTAGAAGGTATGGCGTGTTGCCCCATGTTAAATAGGAAGTGAAGTTGACTTCGGTTAGTGGACGTGAAGAAGAGAATTAAGAGGTATTGTTCTATGTGCCTATGAAAGCTTCAAGGATGAATACTTTGTTTGATTAGACTCTCGGGAGCATGTTTCAGAGGTTCAGTGTTTTAAATCAGGGTTCTAAGGTATTAACTTAAAGTATTAAGTGCCACATGTCGCGATAAGAGGTAGGGCCCTTGGGCTTAATATTGTAATCTGGTGTTGTTTTGGGAATTCCAAACCCATGTTTGCATTGTGTTTAGGAGACCTAAGCTTTGTTATAGCAGCAAAGGTGACCTAGCACTTGGAAGGACAAAAGAAATATCAAAGTAGGTGTTTATGTACGAATCTTGGAATCGAATTGTACGATTTTAGGTATGAACTTGAGCTAACTAAAGTACCAAGTCTTAATCTGATCCTAAAAGTAGTTCGGTGGACGAACTTCAGTACTATTATTGTTGGATTGGTAAAGAATGACATCCGACAATCGAGTTAAGGGATCTAAGGCATAAGTTTGAAATAATTAAGGTATCAAGAGATTGATGACATCTTCCTATGGAACATCCGATGAGAATCTGCGTTAAGTCTAATTAGTATATGCGGCCACATCTTAAAGTTATTTTGTGGAGGGGCTTCCGCGGTGTGACTATTTGAGGTTGATTATGAAAGGAAGATTAGGTTGACTTATCTGTTGACCGATAATTTGAGGTTGTGTCTAAGTTGACGGTACCCCTTAACCTTCGAGGTAGATAAAACAGATAGATAAGGTTGTTCATGAATTTTAATTTTAAAAAGGAGGATATGGCCACTATGAAGTCCAGAAAACGCCGTTTGGGTTTTGTAGGTCCGTTGGTATTTCATGAAATTTTATGAGTTATATCTTTTGGCCATATTCGGGCACGTGTTGAGGTGACTTCATAGATAAACTCAAAGGAATGTGAGGTTAGTGGAGGAGATGCCCTTATGACTCTTTGGTAGCGTGATCTTGGGATCTATAAGATTTTAAGTGATGGCTAATGAAAAAACTGATTAGTGTCGTGAAAGCGTATGATCATCTTGGGTCTAACCAGAGTTATTAAGGGATCCGACAAGTATTCTTTGAGGACTACAATTCAAGTGAGACGTTTAACTTAGAGAGATTTGTAATTGTCCAAACGAAAGATAAATGGTAGTTTTCGGAGATCGGATGGGGGTAATATAGATTTTTCATTATTCAGTTGAAGTTCGATCTACTGTCCTTAAGTTAGAGAGTGAGGTAAGCCGATAGTAGGCTTCTCAGTGCTGTATTCCACTTCTTATGATATTTTATGGATGCAATGTTTGGAAGAACCCCTCTCTGTTTGGTGTTCGGGATAGTAAAGATGGTGAATTCTGGTTAAGGCAATGGAATAAGTCGGTGGCCTTTGAGATTGTATGTAAATATTTTGTACTTTTCTAATTTCTAAAATAAGCTTTGAGGATGTCTGCCCCTGATGAGTAAACCTTTGATCTATTAAGATTGTGGACTCCAGTGTCCAGTCTGGGTATGTAGACGTAAATGGTTGACTGATCTGATTTTATTTAAGATGCCAGACTTTGATGTGATATTAGGAGTGATTTGGTTAGCAAGTCGCCATATTTGTGTAAATGATTTTAGTAAGAATAATCTGATTTGCAATAGGGGTTATGAAATTTGAACATGAGGAAGAGTCGATTGAGAGATGATGAAATTGATATCGTTTTGCCTGCAAGTATTTAATAAATATGTATGCCGAGTTTATTTGGTATATGTGGCCATATCTAGGAGTCGTTATGTGGTCATAAAGGGTTTTCTAGTTGTATAGTAATTCGAGGCTATTTCTTAGAGGAAAGGATTACCCTGGATTATCTTTTGATCAGTAATTGAGGTTGTTGTTGAGGTTGTGCCAGGAGCGCCATCGATTTCGAGAACCCTGCATAGAATCGATAAGGCATTGGCCGAGTGCTTTGCCATGGGGTGTTTAATTCCTTTGAGATGAATATGATGAATCGATGAGGTTATCAATAAATTATTGAAATTTAATTCGCTTGGAAAATGAATTATTCGATAAGCGAATGTTAGGAATTGATAGGTGATTTGTTTGATCAATGGTTAGTACTCGATATTTTCTTAATCGATCTGCATTTGGAGTATTGTCAATTAAGGATGATTCGGAGTTTGTGCCGGAGATAGTCTTTAAGATAAAGGTACAGTCGTTGTGAGTTTAGATGGTGTTTTTGGATTAGTATTTTTGTTGGCATCTTTTATGAATCTTATGAATCGAACCTTTTGGCTGTATTTGAGTCTATTTATGATGGCTTTATTAATGATGTATTGGATGGAAAGTTTGCTCATTGGTATGCCAACGAGATAATGAGGTTGCAGGATATTCCAGTTCCGAGGTTTCAATTGTGATCTGATATTGTGGCGAATTTCGGTGCAGGTTTGTATTAGAAATTCGAGCACCGGGTTAAAATTTGATATGGCGATAATTCACAATTAGGTGATCAATCAAAGTAGTGCAGCGAAAGCATGTGGGTCCGTAGCCCTTGGTTGTAAGATTCGATTTGGATTTTTAGATAGAGAATCTAATTTGGAATCCGATTTGAGGACATTGATTATGTGGAGGTTTTCTTGAGTCCTATGATTTTGGAGAAGTGACGGCTTCGATTGGATCGGTCTGAAATATCACGTAGTAGAAGGAGATTTTTGCCGACAAAGTGATAGGTAGATAGATCCATTCTCAACCTATGCGTATGCTGTTTCGGACAGAGTTGTATTAGGAGTTTGCGCTGTAATGTCTTTTGTCTTCGTTATGTGTGGAGATGTTGTAGAGTTGGTAAATAATCCCTACCAGGATTAGGCTCCGAACCAAGCTCCTATTTGCGGAAGAAGCTTTTGTGAAGATCAGAAGTGAAGTTCTTTTTGTTCGAGCGGTCATGAAACTGTACGTGATTAAGCAGAGCCTTTATTTGTAGATGAAAACTTGGAGAGCAGTTGAGGTTGTCAACAACTATTGTGGAGTTGGGTTGATCATTAGCATGTGATCGAGTGTGAATTGTTGCTGATTTGAAGGAACCATTTTATGTCAGGGTTTTGGCTCAAAATTTTGAGGCAGAAAGGATCAAGTGTTGAGAATAAGATGAACATTCTGGTTATGATATTTTTAAAAAAATCTTTCAGTTGAGAAAATTTGTATATGATCCTTCCCACGTGATTGAGTTTAAGCTATTGAAAATTGGCCATAATTTATTTTATGTTGGGGTTTTGGTTCCGATATTGGGATAAAAAAAGCAGGTGTTGAGAATCAGATTTTTGAAAAAAATATTTTGATTGAGATTAAATTTGGAAGAATTATCCTTATCTGTTCAAGGATTGATGTGTATAAATTTTGAGGAAGAAAGTTTTATATCGAGGGGAGAGTATAATATTCCGAATCCCAATTTGGATTATTTTAATATTAATTGTAATTTTAAGTATTTTGGGTGCGGTGAAAAATAAATTAAAATATTATAAAATTTTCAGGAATGATCGGAAGTGCGAAGTGGCGCCCAAGGTGCATCCGTGTTATCACCCTAGTACCAATTAGATTTTAGAATAAAAGAAATATAAAATATAAAATATAAATAAATAATATATATATAAGTAAGAAAAAAAAAGAAAAGAAAACAGAATGGGGAAGAGGGAATCAATGAGAGAGAAGGGGATTAGGGTTGGTGCGGCACGAAGAAGGAGGAGGAGGAAGAGAGAGAGGGAGAGGGAGAAAAAGAGAGAAGGTCGGCAGCAGCGGTGGCTCGCTGGTGAGGCCGAGAAGGCTGCGGTGTGCGGTGGCGCGGCAAGGGAGGAGAGAATCGCGCGGGAGAGAGGGTTGTGCGGAGATCAACGGCGGCCGTGTAGCGGCGCCGGTGCTGTCATGGTGGTGCTGGGGAGGCTGACGATGGCCAGGCAAGCGGCGCGATGGTGAATCGGCAGCAGAGGAGCCGCGTTTCAGCGCAGCAGTGACGAGGAGAAGTCACGCGCGAAGGAGAACATAGGAGAGAGGAGGGCGCGCAGTGGCAGAGAGAGGCGGCGGGATGAGTGGCAATGGCGGCAACAGTGGTTGCGAGTGAGGCATCGGCAACCGCAAGGAAGGCAACGAAGTGGTGGCGCGCGCAGTAGAGGGTGGCGTAGAGGAAGGAGAGGGCAACACGCAGGCGTGCGTGAGGTAGAGGAGAGAGAAAGGCCCAGATTGTAGTGCTTCGGAACATCTTTTCTTCATATTTGTGGGGTATAAAGTCGAGCCAAGTATCTTCTAGTCCTATTCTTGGTCTGATTTAATTTCTGATATATTTTGACTACTATTGGAGATTTTACTAACATGCATATATTTTTATATACCCCTAATTTATTAATTATGTACATATATGTATATTTTACTGGTCGTGCGGTGGTTTTACATGGGTATTTATGATTTGGTAAATTTTCAGACACCTAGACAGTATATATATATATATTTGTGTCTCTATATGTTGTGGAACCATGAACCAAGCCTTACATTAATCATGCATGCTGTCGTGGGCTAGGTCACTGCAAGACCATGATGGTTTGAGACCCGATGGGTCGTTATATGTGATCCAAGGTATGAGATATCGGTACTGCTCCTGACAGAGAGGCTTAGTCCCGACGGTGACGTATATGATATGGCTACTTCCGTCGGAAGGAAGGTTGAGAGTTTAGTAGCTGATTTGCCACATTGTGTATTTAAATAAGAACCATCGTAAGAAATTATTAAAAAACTAATATATTCGGACGTTTTAATATATAACTAAAACATGAGGTTTCACCCAAAACCGTGGGTGGTAAAATATAGTGAACAAGCTCCTAATTTATGGGAAACAGAGTACATGGATAGCCTTGAGCTACTAGCCTAAATCATAGCCGATATAGCCGTGGTTACCGGACGAGGGTAACCCTTCCTTAAATTGGTATTATTTATCTTTGGTTATCCGATTTCGTGCATACTTTGTAATTCTACATGTATTTGGGTGGAGGATGATTTTGAGATACACTGATTGGCCCACAATTGAGCGATAGGAATGTCTCGTACGTATAAATATGTGATCAATTTGAAACGTGTTTTGATTTATGTTTTAGTTCTGACAGTCTTCTCTTGATATTTGCATTATGTGATTTAGATCCGGACGAAGGTATGTGTCCCATACGAATGTGGTGACTGTTGCGATGATGTAATGTGACCTCGAATCATATAATATGATATCATCTGTAAGATTTTACCAGATCGTTAGTTGTTATAAATATGTCCCAGATGGACTGTTTAATATGGACGATGATTTAGTACGAGATATCTCCTCGATTTTTAGAGATTTCACGGATATTGTATTTTGTTTTACGTGATTACTATGTGATATCCCTGCTTCTGATGTATGTGCACTATTTTTATATATATGATACTTGTTAAATTCTAAACTCACGTTTTCATATTTTATCCATTCAAATTAGTGGCATGGATATGCTTACAGGAGTTCAAATGTGATCTGACGTGACATATCTCTATCGATGAGTGGAGATATTTATGTTGGTATGTTTCTGATCCTGAGGATGTGTTATGGTTATTGTTTTATGGCCGGATGATGGCCTTGATCCTTGTATGAGAAATATTGGAGTTGTATATTTGGATACCTCCCTTGCGATTGTGGATAGTAGGTCGTGTATTATATTTATCTGGATTTATATCCAATGAGGTCTTGTGTGAGTTTTATTATATTGGGTCCTATATGTGTATGACTGTCACGCCCGGGTTGATTTTTTTATGGTTGATAGAAACATTATTATTAATCTTATTTTTGATATACTTATATTGTGTTCCTGGGTCGTGACGAGTTTTTATATTATAGTGCCAATGAGTTATATTACTTAATATGTCAGGACGCATGTAGTCATATAACCATCGTAGATAATGATATTGAGCATATCATAGCAGGAGATATGGGTTTAACATATGGAGATGTTTTTCGTACCACATTAGGAGGATAATAAATGCGCTGGTAAGACATGTGTACTTGGTTCGGTAGAGTTCTTGTAAATCATAAATTTACTTGCATGTCAAACTTTCGAGCATCAATTAACCTGTGCAAGTATTTAACTATTGGAAAAACATATGCAACCTTTGGTACACAATAGTAGAATAAGATTTAGGAGTTTTTTCGTAATGTATTGTTTTATTGATACCTCTTGAGTTAGGATTCAATGGAATCTACGAATTGTATTTGGTAGAATTCATGTGTCGAATTCTATGACGTTTAACTTTGGTAAAATCCACGATATTTATTATTACTTAATATTCATATCATTCACTCTGATAATTAGACCAGGTGATCTTTTTATTTTCTCGTAATGTCCGATTCTGGGAAATCTTTGCCTGTTATTAGTAAATTTTTTTTATCTTTGTAATATGAGGGTTTAGTGTAACCTACCTTGTTATTGCTTTTGAGTCATAGATAAAGCGAAATATAAATTATCGGATAAGTTTATTCATTGTTGTGACTTTTGGTATATTTCACTTCTTGTATATCTGATAAATTTATTATTTATTATATATTTTTTGATTTATTATCACTTGCTAGATGTTTATTATCACATTTGTATTTTATTGGTTCTATATTGAACTGATTATATAGAGCTAGTAGATGATCGTACTTTTACTATAAAACTTTCAATTACAGAGGATTTTAAAGGTTAATTGCTATCATGCCAACGGAAAACACATTAAATGTATTCTGGAAGAGGTTTAGTGGTTTATTTTGGCCGTGACCCATAAATTTTAAGTTATTTTGTTTTAGTGAATATTTTCTCAATGTGTAATCAAGATAATAAATTTATTTTTAAAATTGTTGAAATTATCATGGACATTTAATAATTTTTAGATTTGAGATTTTTTGTATGAGCGATTTAGGTCATGCTTAATGGTTAAGGCACATGTCGTCACACCTCCCCTTCGCACCCATAGCCTTTCTTGAATTGGCTTTGTTCTCTTTTCCTCTCTAACATAGGCATCATTATTTTATAATATTTCAATCATTCTCTTTAACCAAAATGGCAAGTTGCCCTATTCTTTCTCCAAATTCATATGCTTGCACACGTCCTTTAACATGTATTACAATATATTTCTGTTCAATCCCTCACATCTCCTGATAAATGTTTGATTTTGTGTTGTTCTTTGATACCTCATTTTACAAATAAAAAATCTTGGGCATAATAATTGATGCGTCCTGAGATCTAAATTGCTAAACGAGTTAGGAGGCCACTTAATCTGCCTAAGAGGTCGAGTCAAAGTGGGTCCGGTCCTCGTTATTTCAAATTTGGATCCTGCATGACATAGCTAACGAACAGGAGGTCAGAAGATGGCGAGACTCGCTCTCCGATATGTCTTTCGATACTCAAGTTAGAAATTTTTCTTGATCGAATAGAAAGACGGGAGGAAAATAAATGTGCGAGGATGCATGTATGGGGATTGAAAATAAAAATTAGGCTCCGACGAGTGCATTCGACTAGAGAGCGGCTTAGGAATGAATAGCTGTACTTTGGTGAGTGTGCTCGACAGGAGAGCAACTTAGGAACGGAGGGTTGAGCACCGATTAGTACGCTCGGCAGGAGAGTGATTTAGGAACGGAGGATTGAGCTCCGTTGAGTGCGCCCGACTAGGCGTAGCTTTGAGAGATGGAGGGCTGAAATTCTGTGAGTGTGCTCGATAGGGAAGCGGCTTAGGAATCGTGGGCTGAGTTCTTGCAGGTGCGCCCAACCAAAGGATGATTTACCAGAGAGAATTCTGCACTTGTTAAGGAGTAGCCAGTTGAGAAAAGCTCTCGCATGCAACATTGGAATATGGGTCTCTCCCATGTGAGAGGTAATATTGTGTTTGCCACGCGCGCGACAATATGACCTGGTTACAAACACTTAGCCAGAGTGAAAGAAAAGGCCAGAGTGGAAGAAGGGTTGGAGTGGAATTTCCAGAGTGGAAATTCCATAGTGGAAATTTTTGAAGTAGAATTTTCAGAGTGGAACTTACAGAGTGGAGATTCCAGAGTGGAACTTCCTGAAGTAGAACTTCCTGAGTGGAGATGCCATAGTGGAATTTTCAGAGAAATTCACAACACAGGAGAGGTTCACAATGTTGGTTCGAGATATGAAACTTGCCAGAGTGGTACCGCCGAGATGAAGTCACAATGAAGTCAAATACTAACGGTTAAAGACATTGGCTGATGGCTGAGGACATTGACTAATGGCTGAGGACATTGATTGACGGCCGAGCACACTAACTAGAAAAACTAGTCATCTGCAAACTCTGTGCAGATTGTTTTACAAAAAAAGAAGTTAACTTTCAGAGTTAATAGCTGACTTTGTAGAGTGGGTCAACTGCTCTCTGTATAAAGGTGATTTTACATAATTGGTGGCAAGCTCTGTAGTGCACACAACCGCCTTGTAGAGTAGGTGGCCGCCTGGTGCTTTTATTTATATATATGTGTATGTAGAGTACTAAACTTTGAGAGAGAGTGCGTAGGTGAAGAAGCAGAGAGAAAAATAACGAGTCGCTACTTTTACTGTTGTGCTATGTTTTCTATTCTCTGAGAGTTTCTGTAACCAAGAATTTTTGTAACCAAAATTATATAGTAAAATATTTATGGATTAAGTGTCCCTTAATTTTTTTCCTCTTATTGAGAAGAGAATTTTCACATAAAATTGTGTATTTCTAATTTCTCCATTTTCTCTATTGTGTGTGCGTGCGATCATCATTATCATCCTCTCGATTTCATTGTCTGGCCGGCACCATATCCTAACAAGTGATATCAGATACTGGTTATTCGTGTCAATGTTGAAATTCACTAAAATCGATGAAGGTAGGAAATAAGATAGTTTATTTGAACGGCAAAAATTATGATACTTGAAAATGTAAGATGGTGGACTTGCTGTTTATGAAGACAATGTATCTTCCGGTGTTTGCTGCTCAAAAGCCTGAGGCGAAATCAAAGGAAGAATGGGGTCTTGAGCACAAATAGGTCTGTGGCTATATTCGAGAGTTTGTGGATGATAATGTGTATAATCACATCTGAAATGAGACGGATTCAAAAACACTATAGGAGAAGCTAGAAACCCTCTATGCTTCTAAGACCGGCAACAACAAGCTGTTTCACTTAAAGAAATTGATATAAGTGAAGTATAAGAAGGAATGCCCATCTCTAACTACCTAAATGAGTTTCAAGGGTGCATTAACCAATTAAACGGCATGGGCATCAAATTCAAAGACAAAGTGCTAGGTTTGTGACTCCTAACAACTCTGCCGGACTCTTGGGAAGTGATATGGATCACCATCGCTAATACTACTCCAAATGGCGTAATGACCCTAAAGATGGTAAAAGGAGTTGTGTTGAACGAGGAGATAAGACGTCGGTCGCAGGGCTCTTCCTCCTCTTAACATTCTGATCTGCTAGTCACAGAGTCCTGTGGTAGGAACAAAGGGCGTAGACCCAAGTACGAAGAGAATGGCAAAAATAAGTCTCGTTCAAGGTATTAGAACCTCGAATGTCACTACTGTGGTAAGAAAGATTATATTAAGAAACATTATTACAAGTGAAAATGTGATAATAATATAGTAGGGAGAATGAAGCTGAGAAGGGACGAGATAAGGAGAAAGCCTTGGCCTTAATCGTCATTGAGTGTGACCTCCTGCTGTCATGTGAGATGAATGATGTGGTAAACTTGACCAATCACGTGTTCAACTAAATGGTGGATACAGGTGCTTCACTCCATGCCAATATTAAAAATGAAAATGAAGGAATGTTTTAAATCATTGGCAGAGGTGATGTATCGCTTGTCACCAACAATGGGACGAGATTGTTAATGAAATATGTCTGACATGTACCAGATATCCGGTTAAATATAATTTTAGCCGGCAGATTAGGTGATAAAGGGTATTACAATATATTCTGTGAAGGATCATAGTGGTTGACTGAAGGGTCTTTAGTCGTTACCCGAGGAAAGAAGGTCTCCAACCTATATATGGTGCAAGTGTTTGCCACGGCCAATGCAATATAAGTAGGGCCATACTTTTTTGGTTGAGAAGATGAGTGCCAATGCAATCTTCTCAGCATGGGGATAGCGAGTCTTGGCAGTGGCCAACATTTTGCTGATGTAATAAATCAGTTGCTGTATGTCAGACACCTGTCATATCAAGAGGGAGTTCAGTGCCACCTCTGGAACAGCTAAGTTTAGGTACATGTCCTCATCCTCTCTTGGTGATATTGGGAGAGGTGGGCTAGCTAGGTACTCTCTCAGTTCGTCGAAGGCGGTCTGACATTCTTCCCTCTATCAGAATCTATTCACCTTTGTCTCCCTCAAGGCCTTGTAGAAAGGGAAGTATTTGTCTTCAAACTTGGCCAGAAAACATGAGAGGGTTGCCAGTCTCCTGGTCAGCCTTCAGACATCATTCACATTCCATGGCAGGGTCATGTCCATGAGGACTCCAGGTTTGTCTCGGTTCTCTGTTGGGAAATAATGAAACCTAAGAACTTTCTGGAGGATACCCCAAAGACGCACTCAGAGGGATTCGGATTCATTTAGTGTGCCCGGAGTACCTCGAAGGCTTCGGTGAGATCACGAATATGGTCGTCAGTGGTCATACTTTTGACAAGTATGTTGTCTACGTACAACTTTATATTCCGACCGATCTACTTCTCGAATGCTTTGTTCACGAGCATTAGGTAAGTGGCACTTGCGTTTTTCTGACCAAAGGGCATGATCTTATAGCAGTAGGTTCCCTGATCGGTCATGAAGAAAGTGTGTTGCTCATCTTCTGAGCTCATTCAAATTTGGTTGTAGCCCGAGTAGGCATCCATAAAACATAGCAGTTCATGTCCGGAGGTGGAGTTACCAACAAGTCGATTTTCGGTAATGGGAAGCTATCCTTCGGGCGGGCTTTATTGACATTGGTGAAGCCGACACACATCCGTCACTTTCTGTTACTCTTCTTTATGAGAATTATATTAGAGAGTCAATCTGAGTATTGGACTTTCCTTATAAATCCAGTATCCAATAGCTTATTTATTTCCTCTAAGATGGCTACTGGGTTCTCAACGGAGTAGTTCCTTTGCTTATGCCTGATGGGCTTACAGTCGGGATCGAGATACCACTTGTGGATCATTACTCCAACCGAGATCCCATGCATATCAACGGGTGTCCACGCGAAGACATCTGCATTATGCCTTAAGAAGCTGATTAGTTGGTCACCCAAGGGTTCGCGCAAGTGAGCCCCCTACCTATATGCATTTATCCGGGTTGTCCAGATCTAGGGGTATAAGGTCGGTGGCATTGTCGAACTGTGCCTGCTATAGGGTCATTTAATTTTGTTGGTCTAAGTCATCTGACGGCCGGTCGACACCATTTGGGGCAACTTGGGACAGATAACGTGTTCAATCGGTCAATTGGTCACCTAACACCACGCAAATACCGTATGCTGTTAAAAATTTTGTTTTTAGATGGGGT
>JAOVVI020006827.1:0-13643 GCA_028571085.2 Nepenthes alata | reverse complement strand
CCACCAGCACCACTGTCCACCTCCACTCCACAATTCTTCTCAACTGCCTCTTCTTCATATTGCAAAACAAAAAAAAATGATTTTTGTAAGAGCATCATCTCTGTCACAAAGCAAAAAAAATTTATTGTGACAAAGAAAAAAAACAGAGTGAGAGTATTTGAAGAAAAAAAAAGGGAGAGAAATCACAGAGGCAAAAATCACGATGCAGCCGCTGCCATCGAACAAAGCAGCCGCATCAATGGCTGGAGAACCATACTTACCAAAGCCATCCTCACACCGCTGCTGACCACCACGACCACCATTTCCCTAGTCGGCGCCAAGTCAAGACGCACCCAAATAACTATCCAAACCTCCCGAGGCCCACATCGCCCCCTCTCCCCCTAAACCCTAATCAACCACCACCCCGCGTCCTAAAACCCTAATCGACTACCACCTGGCGACCAATCTTCACAGCCATCACCGACACAAACCCTATACACACGTTTGAGCCGCAACAGAACCAAACCCTAGCCGCCACCACTCTCCTCAGACCACAAAAAAAATAAAAAAAAGGAGAGAGAGAGAAGTCACGAATTGGGGTGTGCCGATTCTTCATTTTCTGTCTTTGTCATTGTCCTCGTTCTTTTCCGTCTTCGTCTTTGCTTCATCAGCTTCGTTCTTGTCATCATCTTCTTTGTATTCGTTTTCATCTTCGTCGTCGCTGCCACTGCTTGAAAGAGAGGGCACGCACTAAGCAACCGCACCTCTTCGCTCTCTCTCTATGGCTTTGAGGCTTGAGTGCAAGGCACAGGAAGGAAAATAGAAGCACAAAAAAAAAACAAAAAGGGCCTGTGAAAAAAAAAGAAAAACAAAAAAACAAAAAGAAAAGAAAAGAGAGCAAAAACAGCAGCATGAAAAAAAAAGAGAGAAAAAAAAGAGAAAAAAACCAATAACACAACAAATAAAATTCAGACAATAGCAGATCCTCATTACAATATAGTCTCAAACAAACGGGTCAGATCATCTTCAGGTGTGTTTGTTTCATTTTTTTAGGTAATACATTTTATTTATCTTTAATAGTATTTGGTTTTATCTGCGTGTGTCATTTTATTGCCAAAAAAAAGATTTTTTCAGATCCTCTCACTACCTTTACATTTTGACACACCCTTATTACAATTGATTCTTGTTTTATCTTTTTAATAGATTAGTAATACTAGTTTGTATAATCTGAACAATACAAAATTTTACAAACAAAAAAAAAATTAATTGACTTGGATTGTCTCAATTGTTTATTGATCTCAACCTTATTAGTTGTATTGGTATTGTATGTATTTGTGAAGTGGTCGAATTATTTTTCATAATACCCTCGACTTAATTATGGACTTTAACCAATTTGAAACTCCGAGTCAGCAATTAGCCCAATTAGCTTCTCACCAACAATAATTGTAAGACCACATGATGGCCATTCAAACTGACCTGGCAACGACTCGTCAAACTAATTTGGATCTCACAAATTGAGTTGCCACTTTGGAAATAGGGCCTCACTCATCGGATGCTGACAACTCTAATGCATCCCATAATAAGGCTTACCGATGCAAACAATGTAGTCAATTCCCTCTTCGACGTAATTACAGACCTTCATACTATGATTAAGAGTGGGATACGGATGACCACCTCTTTCAAAATATCAGATTGGATGCCCCTACTTTTGATGGCTGCTTAGATTTTTGAGTTTTCACTCATTGGGTTCAAGATATGGATCATTTTTTTGAATGGTATGGCGTTTCAGAAAATAAGAGAGTTTAATTTGCTAGTCTTAAGTTGACCGAAAATGCTCAATTATATTGGGAAAGTGTTGAGGACCTCCTTATTAAGCGTCACGCCGTCCCTGTTTGAAGTTGGGCTGAAATGAAATGACGCCTTCAAGAGAAGTATTTACCCCGCTCCAGTATTTATAGCTTACTCGACCAGTGGAATGAGCTTCGACAGGGAAATAGGTTCGTAACTGAGTATGTGACTCAATTCAATGATTTTCGAATGATATATCACATAATTGAGGATGAGGCCATGGCGTTAAGTAGGTTCTGGTAAGGATTAACGAGGATTTAGGAGAGAACTTGTCTTTCGTGAAGTTATAATTTTGGACCATGTGTATAATTTGGTCCGAGACTTTGAATTAGTTATCAGGATACCGTATTATCAATCTACATCACACACTCTTGCCATCAATTCTAAATCTGTCTTAGGAACCCCTCCTTCTACAATTGCCTGTACAAGGGAAGCCCGAGGAAAGTATGTTGTTGTCCCGAAAAAAAATTCTCAGTTACAGTGCTTCAAGTGTAAAAGTTTTGGGCATATTTCTTCCAAATGTCTAAGTAAAAAACATTATTAATTGATGGACAAAATGAAATAAATGAGAAACCCCTTGAAGAACAAGTCTATGAACCCAAGTTAGAGGAGTTTGGTGACTTGAATGATGATAACCTTGATACATTTATGAGCTGTATTCACCTTACTTCCTCCAGTCTAGACTCCCGTTCTTCCTTCCTTGATATACCATTTTTGGGCATTGTGCGATACATATTGACACAATCCAAAGAGGCTGATGATGGGCGTCGTCACGCTATCTTTCACACTTATATCAAAATGAATGAGAAAGCTTGCAAGGTTATTGTGGGTAGCGGTAGTTGCATCAATACGGTCTCCGCTAACACTATTTCTCGTTTGGGGTTAAAGGTGATCCCACACCCTAGTCCATACAGCGTCTCTTGGATTGACACATTTTCTATATCCATTAAAGAATATTGTCTTATACCCATTCAATTCTTAGAGTATAAAGATCACATTTGGTATGACGTTATACCAATGGACGTGGGTCATGTCATTCTCGAGCGCCCTAGACTATATGACTTGGACGTCACAACCAAAGGTCGTTCTAATTCCTGTTAATTTGTTCATAAAGGTAAGAAAATTCATATCTATCCTTTACCTCCAAAATCGATGACTCTCAATGGAAAAAAGGCTGTCATTGAGACAAAAGGATTACATATTATTAGTCTCACAATATTTAAACGTATTGCTATCATCGAGTCTATTGTGCTTGCTGATATTGTTCTCGAGGCCTTTCCAAAACCATTAGGCTTTATCCCAATGTCCCCACATGTTTGTCCGTCCATGACGGCCAAAACTTTTGCACCACATCTTCGTGACATACACATCGAGATCAATAAGCCTTTGGTAACAATTCATGTCTCATATCACTTTCAAATTGATGTGCATAAGACACATGCTGCATTTCATGTCAGAGGTTATGCCATGGTTTGGATCAGACCAGAGTGGCGTCTATATGAGCCCATTTCTACATTACATATTTGTTGTGCTAGTTCATTTAAAATTTTACAGTCGATTGGGTCAACTGCATATGTTATTGATATTCTATCTCCTTTTGATTTTTATACTACTTTCTATGGTACCCAATTTTTCGCTTCTAAAGGTAGTTTTAATCCACCGATTGATCCCTTTGATGTGCCCCCAGATATACCATATATTGCATGTCCACTCATTCCTACACAACTCTCCACCCTCCCGGCACACAACGATAAAATTAATGATATTCAAGATGAGCAGCTTATGTCTCCCAGGGGTGGAGTGGTTCAGTGCTTCCTTGTCAAATGGATTGGCTGGAGAGAGTTCGAGATTGCTTGCGAGACACGCCACTAGTTTGACTCAGGTATATTACAATTCTATCAGAGTCCGCAGGATTGCACATTTTCAAACCAAATAATGTTCCTTTAGACGACATTAGCAGCTCAGTCCAATTTCGGCTCCCCTCCCACCTGTCTAGTCACGTGGGCGGCCGCTTGCATCGCTGTATGGCTTACAGTTGTGAAGTTTCCTACAGAAGTTTTAATTCAATGGGGTTGAGTTCCAGTCATCCGAGGAGAATTGATGTGGATATCAAATATTCCAAGAGATCTGATTAGAAGAGATTCTGATTTTATTGACTTTTATTTTATTTACTTTACTTATTGGGTAAGATTCTGGTTTGATTTTATTCGCTCTTATTTACATGATTTTATTGTAATTTTTTTTTATTTTTAGAAATAGATAATTTGTTACCAAATTATCTTAGGCTTAGAATTTTTCTTTATAAAGACCCTACGGTCTATTATTTGAATCATTGAATGAATGAATGTTTCGAGAAACTAAATACAATTAAGTAATTGTGACCTTTTTCCCCCTCTTCCCCTTGGTTTCTTCTCTTTCTTGTTTCTACCCCGCTAATTTCTGTTCTTATCTCTTCCCCTTTGTCTCTCTCCCCTACTTTTTCCCTTTCCCTATATCAGTTTCCTTATTCTGGATATTGTTTTTCTTACTTTGTCGCGGGTGGGTTGCCAATACTCTATTTCGGGAATTTTGTAACCGATTTTACATAGTAAATTTTTCGGAGTTTGTCCCATAGTTTTTTCTAATTATTGAAAAGGGTTTTCCACATTAAAAATTATTTGGCATTCTTGTGTTCATTGTACTCACATTCTTGGTGGCTGGCGATTGACGGGGGGTTCGGATTTTTTGACTGCGACTAGGTCAGGTGTATTCGAGTCGAACCCCAACAAGCTGTTGTGGCCTTTTCAGGTTTTCTCATGCTTTCAATCCTTTAATTTATTGAAAGTGAGTATTAGCCCTCATATTTTGTATGATTCTTATTCGAGGTGTCCCTGTCTCTATCGTTGCAAACTCTGTTAGATTGGTTGCATGAATCTTGTGATTGATGAATGGTTATACTTTGCTACAACGAATTAATGTAGAGAAGTTCAAGTTTAACCTACTTTACTCAAGCAGGATGGGAAGAGATATTGCATACGATTGCTGCTCTTGTGACTTGCTTTGTGCTGCCTCTTCGCCAGATCTTTACTGAATAAATTTTTCACAGGTTTGCCACAAACTTCATTTTTGTGCCTTTAGTATTCTTTCATTGGAGGTGATTAACCCATTGCTTCTCACTAGGTGGACCAACAAAGAATTTAGTACATTTTACTAGCTGTACTGTTGAGGAAGGAAGGTGTAGTGTTTTCCTTGATCTGTTGATAAATTAATGTTGTTGTGAGTGTTCACCATTCAGTGTTTACCCCTTCAATCTGTATGGTATCAGTCAACTGATTAGGTTCCTATTCCCACAAAAGGAGCATTTTCCTCATTGCTGGGGGTATTGAAGAGAAGATACAGTGTATCCAGTTGCTGGGTTTTGTGGAACGTGAGCTTCAAATTAGATGTCTGGGAGTTCAACTATCAACTACTGGAATTACTGTAATGCAGTTTCAGGTGCATGATAAAATTACTGATATGATTAGTAGCTGGACCTTTAGATTTCCACCATATAGAGGGAGATTGTTGCTGGTGAAAATAGTGTTGTTAGCCTAAATATGTACTGATTATTGACCACAGATGTTTCTTTTGCCAAAAACTTGAGGTGGAAAAATTTGAGGCCTTATGCAAGTTTTTCTACGTTCAAGGGAAACTCTGAATTGAAGGCACTGGTTGTGATGAAGCTTGATTTAAGAACAATACGGTTGTACTGGTTTGAAGAGATGAAATATGGCAATTTTTAAACATATTTGGGTTTTAGCACAAAGATAGAGTTTGGGATCAGGGAGTAATACAAGTCAAACAGTTTGCGCCATGGATCTAGTATGGTCTTCTGCAAGTGTGAAATTTGATTTTGCCTGCTGCAGATATAGATGGCCGCAGCTGTATGTGATTACTATGGAAATTTTTGGCTTGAAGTAGCATATAGCTTCCTTGCTTCTCATGGAGAGAGTGATATAGAGGCAAATGGTATTGGATAAAATATATTCTTCAGCTCACTTTAAAAAATAGGCTAAGAACAGGTTGCCAGATTGAAGAAATGGGAGTAATGACTGATTCCTTTTGTAGCTTTTGTAGAAGCAGTAGGGAGACTAGTGACGCCTTGTTCTTTTTGTGTGAGATCTCAAAGCAAGTAGTTCATGAAATATAAATAGGGTGACCTCTGAGGGAATCTGAAGGAATTGTAAGCATGGTTTAATTGGTTCATGAAAGCAGTTCAAGGGAAAAGCAAGCCTGCGGATTAGAGGTAACATATTGATGCAGCCACTGTGCATCATCATATTTGGCTTGAAAGGTATAGCAGACTCTCCCAAGGGCTGAGAGCACAGCCTATACTAGTGGTCTCGAGGATCAGGAATAAAGTCAATTGCGGAACTAATCCCCCTCTAGTTTGTGACATCTACTTTTCTTGTTAGATTGATCATTTTTTATTCGGTTAAATGAATGTATTTGGGGAACTTTAGATGTATACTACAGTGAACTCCTGGGGACTGGGCATATCCTGAGAATTGACAATACAACTTAACCCTTTTGCCCAAGGTAGCAAATAGATGATCTAAAATCAACATCTAATAATTTATTTGAGATAGAGACCTCCAGGAAAACGGTCATCTAGTGACATCTGTTTGGCAATGATGCTAGCTGCTGCATCGGAGCCAGTGGAGGAATTTTTAGGTATAAATGTCAGAAAATGTGTTTGAATGCCATTAGTGAGTGAGAGAGAACTGGAGAAGTCAGACAAGAGTGAGTTGGGGGCGAGGAAATGGAGGGAGACGGAGAGTTTTCTGATGGATACAGATTGTGAAGAGGAGAGTCGGAGTGAGGTATATCAAAAATGAATTTCCATCATAGCTTCATACATATTGTTTATATTCAAATTTTTGTTAAATTTTCTTTCTTTTGATTTTTTATACTTTCCAAACACTGAGAATACTATTGCTGTAATGTTTTTTTCTCTTTTCAGTCATATTTTCTTTGATCAAAATGAAGCATTGGGGTCATTTATCTTTAAGAAAGAGAAAACTGATTATGCTATGCTTCATTTTCAAATTTTTGGTTGTTTTTTACATTCACATTGTCATTGCCTCTAAGTATTGTGAAATGTGATCCTTCTTTTCTTCACAAGGAAGATTTCTCTCCCCACTAAGCACACAATCTCCGGCCCTTAATAGTGTCTCGAAGGTTAGTGGATTCTGTGACCGTGATTCCCTTTCCCAGCATTTGTTTTGATCTTAGTATTTTGCGAATCTAAAAATTTTTATTTTTGAATACAGCAAGCTTCATGGATTAGTTGCTTCTGGTGGTGAGGATGGAGCTGTGGAGCGCTTTGACATGAGAATGAGATCCTTGATTGATAGAATCAAGGCAGTTTCACCCAACCTACTGACATGAAACAGGTACTACATTTAACCCAACCCACTGACATGAAACATTTTTATGCATGCCAACAGAATCAAGTGGGTGCGTCTATATAGAGGGCTATGGCCATGTTTATTTGCAGATAATAATAGGATTATGGCCTGCAAGAACTTTTTCAGCACCTTTCCAAATGGATTGCTTTTGTCAGAAGTCTTTTTTTTAGTACCCACAAGTAGCTCTTACCAAACTCCAAACCTCATTTTAAACCTCTTGTTGATCTCTCCTTCACCTTTTCTCATACAATCACCTGAGACTTTTTCCCACTACTTTTTTCTATGTGCAAACAAACACCTTTTTCAGCATAAGTAAGCACATTAACTCTTGAGTCTTGACTATTAAAATTTCAGATCAGATGAAATAAAAATTGAATGTAAATGGCCTATTCATTTTTGGGGTGATCCTTCTCCTTCAGTTTTTCTTTTGACTAGATATTCTTTAGGTTATTTACATAATCTCTGAGGCACTTGTTTTTGTCCATTCTCTTCATTTTAGTGAAATGTAATAGTTCTTCATTTTTTAGTAAGTACTGTTAGTTTATTAAGTCCCAGCAGGTTGTTCTTGATTAACTCTTAAAATCGGTGTTTAACATTTGAGTACAGAATGCCAGAACTGTATATTTTTCTATTGGTTTCTGTAATAGTACTTTTTTTTCTTTTGGCTGGATTGCTTTCTTCCACTTGTCCCTAGTATGGGAGAGTTCTTGGGATGATGAAATATACTCTAATCATATTTGCTGAAATTGTTAGGAGGTAACTGCAATAGAATTTGATGAAGATGGGGGGTGGGGGGTCCTGATGGCTGTTGGAAGTAGTGCAGGAATGGTATGATATCGTGATGATATTAACACCCTGAGATATCATGTGCATTTAAATCTTTTTGCTATAGTTTGTGTGTGAAAATATCGGCTTATCATTTTTATTGGATACTCAAGTCCTGCTCTATGATCTGTGTTTTTCTAGTCCTATCAAAGTCAAGGATCATATGTAAGCCTGATGGTTTGAATTGCTTCTCTGAAAAAATAGTTCTCAAACTTACTTCATATCTATCTCAGCGTTGCTTATCTCTAATCTTATCAATTTTGACAGGTATGGAAGTGCGATATTGGATATTAAGTGGCATCATAGTCTGAATTCTGAGCGCTCAAAATTGATTACTACTGATAATCATATTGTTAGGGTTTGGGATCCGGATACCGTAAATTATTTTTAATGAAATCTTAGTTCCTGAATCGGGAAAAGAATAAAATTTTATTTTCTAGGAGCCACAAGTTATCTTAATTTGCATGCATGCTTCTGGTTTCATTGCTAGGTGGTGAATTTTCTTTTGGTTATCATCGAGTTCAAATGATGGTTGAGGAATTAAAAGTAACCTGTTAGTGAACTGCCCATTTACCTGGGATTTATTCTCATTATTTCCCCCCACATCTTGTGTAAGAAAGAAGAAAAACTCAAGTGACAATCAGGCTTTTGAAATAATTCAAACCTGGACACATGCATATGAATTTGAGTTTAGACATCTAAAGTCAAAAACATGTATGGGTACATATGTGCTATGTGCCTATATCTGCCTCAAAGAGTTGGCATATCGCCATAATAGAATAGCCATAAGAGTCATACCTGTTGTTTTTAAAAAGACAAATGATACACATCAGTCTGATGTGCACGCCACACTCCAAAGCTAAGAAAATTGGAAGGAATTGAAATGAAAATTTTATATTTGCTTCTGCTGGTTGAAATTGTCCTCCTTTGTTATATGCTAAAGTTGTGACCTAATTTTTTGTTCTGAGTTACTATTATTATCTGATTGCCTTTGAATTTAAATTTTGTTTGCTTTAATTGCTGAAATAACATTCCTCGTTGAAGAATTTATTAAGCTGTACTTTATATTGAATATTTTTGGCTACGCAAAATTTACCACCCCACCCATAGTTTGTGAACCTTGTGCATTGGAATACTTATTTCCTTTGGAACATTCCCAAAGTAGAAAGTAGAAGGATCAGAACTTATATTTCCTCACTTCAAGGCCTAGAATGGGGAATTGTATCTACACTTCACTTTTCCTGTTCATCCAAGTTTTGTTATCTTTGGTGTCTGTTTGGGTCCTGAAGAATTGCTTTTGATGTTGCTTGTTTGTGCTGTAGTAGCATCATGTGTGATTCATTGTTATGCAAGTTTAGTTATCTCTTTGAACTTAATTGATTGTTTTACTTATAATTGACTGGAGCATAGAGAGAGCGGGCTTGATGGATCCTATGTTGCAGCAGCAGGAGGAGATGGCACGTATGCTCGCAATGGTCAAAATAAGCATTAACAAGACGGGTAAATGTGTTGGGCCGAGCATGTTGAAGCGCTTCTTTGATGCACTCTGGATTTGGTTGAAGAACGCCTTCCAACAAGAGCTGCTGCTGATAGTTTTGGTCATCATTCTGCCAATGCTCCACTACTTGAATTTTTCACTGTATGACTTTATAGGAATTGGTCTGGACTGCACGCTTGTACTCGCTGGTGAGAATGACAGTGGGCCAATGCTAAGCACTTGATATTGGGGTCCCATCTGCTGAATTTCCTGGTATGTTTACAGAGTTCATTGAAGGAATTAGGAAATTAACATCACATTAGATCTGCTAACAAGGAAACACACCCACCCACCCATACACAGAAGACCGAGACACCAGTGTGTAGCATGTGCTCCAGGAACTGCTCAGCTTTATTTTTGTTCTAGTGTGTATATAAAGGGGCAGGCAGCATACACTTACCCTCCAGCCGGGCGGGCTGATTTTCTGCAGTGGCAAAGGATGATGATGGCGGTGATCTCAGGGTGAAGCAACGGAACATCTCCAGCAATTACTATCTACTTTGTTGCTTTAAATCACTGTCACCGTGTCGGGCATAATCATCGGCAAACATAAGGATCATTGTTTCGCCACAAATGCATTGTAACGATCATGGTCCACGTGGCGTCTACTAGTTAATCTATGGTCTACTAGGATGAAAATTAGCTCTGCGATTCCCAGCGATAAAAATTGTGGAAAAGGTATGGATGTAAACCTCTGATCTTCGGATGCATTCAGTCTCCAGCTCAGTCTACAAGTTGAAAATTCTGGAAGTATTAGGCCTTCACCAATTATGTCAGATGTTGACAAGACTGCATCAGTACAACAAGCTGGACAAAAAGTTCCATTTACCCGTGAACAATAAGTAAACATCTTTCCGACCATAAACCACATAAAAAACCCAACTCACATAAAGCCATGCGGAGCAATTTCCATAAAAATTGACAGCCTAGTGCACCGGGCTTCCCCGCATTGGACTATAGAAAGGGTTAAATGAGCGATGCCGCTAGAAAATAGAAAGGTTGTTCTCATGATTTAAATTTATGGCCTCTACAATATCCTTTTAATAAATTTACCTAAAAATATTTGATATATGCCCTTGGCAGAAATCACATTCCACTCAAACCTTTTTAAGATCCCTTTGATTCTTTCCTACAACCTTGAATGTGTGGCAAGTAAAATATTCATAAGGGTATTTGAGTTCCTCAAATGTTAGTTTGGACTACGATAGAACTGGGCTTCTTGATGAAAAGCATACGTAGCAGTTGGAAGTCAAGTAATTTGAGCATTAATCAATTAATTTTAGGATATTATAGTAATTGATACTTTTGAATATTTTTTTATTTAGCAAATTTTCTAAAAAATGCTTTTATTGTTGTGATTTTAGCTTTCTGGTCAGAGAACTAGAATACCAGTGTAATTAAGTTTTCCATCTGCCACAAAAAAGAGCCAGCAGCTCACTAGCAGCCCATAGCTTCCACCCACAGCCCCTAGGCCTCAATTTTTCACATGTAACAAAAACAGACCACCCACCAGATAAAGACACTGGCAACCACCATAGCCAGCCAAGATAGCCGTCCAACCCTTACCCTGCATTACTAGCAGCTTCAACCTTCGAGCAAAGTGTTATGCTCTTCTTCCTGATCCGCAGATCTGGGTCCTGCAAACACTCAATACCACTTGCAGAGACGACAAGCAAAAGGGGAATTCAGGCGGAAGGGGGGTTTGGGGTTCAGGGAGAAAGGGGAAGAGGAAGACAGGGAAGAGGAAGGGGAGACCTTCGAGAGAAAGCAGTGAAGAGTAAATTCATAATCCTTTCTCAGCCAAACGTGGCGTCCCTATATCCCTAGCTTCAAGCTAACAGAAATCAAACAGAATTCAGTTTGACATGCGGCGTTGCTCAACGGTGGATATGAACGTATACCGTATACTGTGTAATGTGCCTGTATACATATAATTATACGTGTGCGTATATATGTGTATAGTGGTATGTATCATATTTCTGTCTTAAACCACAAAATTCTGGAAATGTCTCGGGGCTCGGGTTGATCTTAAACTTCTTCGCAACTCCGTCGAATGATTTGTATCATCTGAAATTAAGCCCATAACATTACCCATCTCATCCAATACAACCTTGTCCTCAAGGTTGAAAGAAGGAAATTCTTGTAGGAATGTAGAGGTTGGCTCCCAGGTAGCATCTGCAGCTGACTGGAACTGCCACTGTACTAGAATTTGAGGAACTGAGAGCCCATGCTGTAACACCTTTCGAAAACCCAAGATCTGTGCTGGAAACAGCATGGGCTGTGAGCCCACGGCATCATGAGGTAGTGGAACCGGTGGCTACTGAGTGTGATCATAACATTTCTTCAAGAGTGAAACATGGAAAACATTGTGGATGCGGGATGATTCGGGCAGCTGGAGACGATATGCTACTGGCCCGATGCGGTCGGTGACTGGAAAAGGTCCATAATAATGTTTGGCCAATTTATTCGAGCGTCGGAGTGCAACTGATACTTGCCGATAGGGTTAGAGTTTAACAAAAACCCACTCCCCCACTTGGAACTCCCTTTCGGTTCGGTGGCAGTCTACTCTCACCTTCATGCGTTGCTGAGCCCGCTGTAGATTCTGCTTGAGCAGCCCCAGCGTCCTGTCCCGATGTGCTAGCAGCTCATCCACAGCCGCAACTAGGGAGGAGCCCTGGGCATAATCTTCCAGGCCAAGAGGAGCACGGCCATAAATAGCCTCGAAGGGGCTCATTTTAGTGGCGGAGTGCCACGAGGTGTTGTAACTCCACTCAACCCAGGGTAGCAAAATCGCCCAGGAAGATGGATTTTCAGTTGTAAAGCAGTGCAAGTAGTCTTCTAAACACCGGTTGACCACGTCAGTTTGACCGTCCGTTTGTGGGTGATAGGAACTACTAAGGGATAGATGAGTGCCTTGCAACTTGAATAACTCTCGCCAGAATGTGCTCATAAAGAGGGGGTCGCGGTCAGACACGATATCAGTCGGGAACCCATGTAGCCGGCAGATTTCTTTAATGAAGACTGCTGCCAATTCTTCAGCACTAAAGTGAGTGGGCAGCGCTGCAAAATGGGCATATTTAGATAGGCGATCGACCACGACGAATATCACGATTTTCCCCCCAGAGGTGGGCAAGTGGGTAATAAAATCCATCGAGATGGATTCCCATATTTTGGCAGGGATGGGCAATGGTTGTAGGGTACCTTGTGGCGCCCCATGAAGTGGTTTCACCTGTTGACACACCGTGCAGCGTAGCACATGATCTCGGACGTCTCGACGCATGTGAGGCCAATAGAAGTTGGTTGAGATGCGCCTGAAGGTGCGCTGTACCCCTGCATGTCCCCCGATTGGGGAATCATGGTACTCGTGTAGAATTAGATCTGTCAAGGCTGAATCAGGGGGCACCATGACCCTGTTTTTGTAGAAGATGAGCCCATCTCGGATAGTATGGTTGGCAAACTCTCCAGGTTGCTGTTGAATTGAGGCTATAAGGTTTGAAGAGGGTTCATGCTTGTGATAGAAGCTGCGGAGAGCCACCAGGATTGCCAGGACAGGTTTGGATACTCCCTTCATGGCAAGGTAAGTGGCTGTAGGCAGTTTGGACAAGGCATCGGCAGGGCCGTTTTCCTTGCCTGGACGGTAGACGATCTCGAAATCATAGCCTAGTAACTTGGTGAGCCATTTCTGCTGTTCAGGTGTGTGAATAGTCTGATTGAGCAAGGCATTGAGGGGCTGGTGGTCTGTAATGATGGTGAATTTGGCGCCTAAGAGGTACTGCCGCCACTTTTTGACATCTTTAGTGATAGCATGGAGTTCTTGAATGTAAGTGGAAGCTGCTTGCATTCGGGAACAAAGTTACCGACTGAAAAAAGCCAGGACACGTCCAGCCTGAGAGAGAGTGGCCCCAATTCCTTCACCCGAAGCATCCGTTGGTACTACGAAGGGTTGGGCAAACTTGGGCAATGCCAAGACTGGAGTGGAGGTGAGGGCCTTCTTAAGGGTCTGGAAGGCAGCATCAGCGGTAGGG
>JAOVVI020006826.1:3752-15313 GCA_028571085.2 Nepenthes alata | reverse complement strand
TTCGTTTTAGTGGTGTGTAGGATTCGTACTCAGTGAACGGAGCCGGTTCAAACCATCCAGAAGAATCCGAATCTGTTTGAAGTCGGATCGAGGTACGAATTAAATTTAAAGCCTAAAAATTAACCTTTCATTTTTAACTTTATAATTTTCATCATTATTTGACATATCATCAATATCATACTTCAATTATATACACATTAATTTATGACAAAAATTAAACTTAGTATTAACATAAATAATAATAATTATAGTAATAAAGTAAAAGAATACAACGGGAATTACATTAACCCTATTTTGTCACCTTCACTGCCAATTGCACTACGATATAATCCATGTTATCGGCTACTTCCGAGTAAGTTTCCGACGACCCATTCCCCATAGCTCCTCCCCTCCCAACCACCTCCGCGGCCTCTTACGGCGAGGCCGAATTATTAAAACCAAGAAACGCCTTATAAAGCATGATAGAAACGCTATGGGTAAAATCAAACAGGGGCTTAGCTGACTGTTAGCATTTTTCTTACAAATTTCACAGATAGGTCCAAATGAAAAGAAGACACTGACTTCTGTCAGTCGTCACCCCACTGGTCTCTCGCCTGAAAGTAAGAGCCTGCCTTCGGACCTCTTCCTCTGTGAGTGGAGAAGGAATAAAGGAGTAGCAAAGAGAGACTAGCAATGGCGATGGGATCAACAATGGGACTAAACATGCTCTTGCTCTTGGCCATGGTAGCTGCCAACCTTCTCTCTCTCTATCACCTTTCCTCAACCCTTCAATCCAGGACCCCACCTCTTCCACCAGTCCCGGACCACCTCATCCGCCAGCTCAACACCATACGCGCCACCATCAACCACCTCACGCGCCTTCAACCCCCTCCCACATCCACCATAAAAAAACCCAGCAGCACCGCCACCGCGCCCCCTCCAGATCTCCTCCTCTTTGCTCACCTCTCCCCTGTCGCTTCATCTTGCCATGACCACCCCCATCTCCTCCACCAGTATATGAACTACATCCCATTCTCTCTCTGCCCTCATGATTTCCATCTTGCAGAGTCTCTCATTCTCCGCGGCTGCCACCCCCTCCCCCGCCGCCGTTGCTTCTCCCTCACCCCTTCTAACCCTGGATTCTCCCTCTCGTCAGACCCTTTCCCACCTTCCCTCCCTGATTCAAATGTCATTTGGTCATCATCTTCAACTTGCAGAAGCTTCAAGTGTCTGAATCCGAAGCTGGGATTCGATATGGCCGTCGAATCGCAGAAGTTTTTATCCTACAAATCGGAGCTGGATCTAACAATTTCTCAGCTCGTAAAGATTATGAAATCTTCCGATTCGATCTTGAGGCTGGGCCTGGACATTGGGGGCGGGACAGGCACGTTCGCCGCCCGGATGAGGGAGAAGAATGTCACTGTCATAACTACCACCATGAATCTAGGAGCACCGTACAGCGAGGCAGCGGCTTTGAGAGGGTTGGTGCCCTTGCACGTCCCCTTGCAGCAGCGGCTGCCGGTGTTTGATGGGGTGGTGGACTTGGTAAGATGTGGGCATGTTGTGAACCGGTGGATACCGGTGACGGTAATGGAGTTCTTGTTCTACGATGTGGACAGGGTTTTGAGGGGTGGGGGTTTTTTGTGGCTTGATCATTTCTTCAGTAAAGGAGTTGATTTGGAAAAGGTTTATAAGCCATTGATTGGGAGGTTGGGGTATAAGATTGTCAAGTGGGCGACGGCAAATAAGACGGATTCTGGTGGGGTGAAGAACGGGGAGGTGTTCTTGACTGCTCTTTTGCAGAAGCCAAAGTCAAGATGAGGTAATCAATCATCTTATTTTGAGTAGGATGATATCCAATTTGAATTTGAGATATCAGAAATCCATCACCAAGTAGATTAGATAATTTGTTAATCATGCATTTGGATGTAAAATTTCATTTTTTTAGTTGTGGACATTCGGTTTTGGATTGGAGTTCATGAATTTAGCCATGTCTTGTCTGGTTGAGGATTGGGTGACATGAGAGATTTTGTTGAACATAGATAAAGAGGGAGTCAACCGAAGTTGTAGTTGATGATGCCCATTAGGATTGAAGTATAGAAGTCTTTGATGTTATTTCAAATTCTTAGTTGTTAGGCTCTCAAATAGCAGTTTTGATTTTATTGTAATTTTAGTAAATTCAAATTCTAGATTATGGATTCAGGACAAATTCAGATCCTGAGGAGTCCGAATCCTTTCATCCAACCATAGAATTCTGGAACCTCTGTAGATTTCTCTGAAATCTGACTTATATATGATGGAATGTCCCTAATTTGGTGAAGTTGATAACTTATTCTGCCAGTGATGGCTTTGGTATTCTAGTATTCTTACAGGGAGCTGGGGTATAACACAATTCTTTCATTTTATCTTCTGTTGGTGGCACCCAATTTTCACGTACATAATAGCATCAGAAATCTTCATGGATGGACTCTCAACCATCTCACACTCTTCATTCCGTCAATCCTATCTTCTGAACATGTTGGGACTTAACCGTTCAAGTCTCAGCAGATTGCTTCATAGAGCGTGGCGGGTCCAATACTCATCTTATAGTACTTTTCTTAAGGTTTGAGAGATATTTCCAATCACGTGGGACCATGAAACAATTTTCCATTTTATTGAACCTTTTGTGATCCCTTGAGTAATATCCTCATTGATTACACCCTTTCATCTCATGGACCAAAGTTATCTCGTTTGTAAAATTTAAAAAAAAAAAAGGCATTTGGGATCTTGAACCAAAATACATTGGAATGCATAGCTGGTGCAGCTGATTTCTACGGCATTTGGGCCCATTAACTGGCATAAATCACAAACTGAAGGGGGTTAGTCTCTGCTCTGTCCTAAAATCCTTGACTTTGCAAAACTCGTACTATGTGAGATAGAATTAGTTGTGATCAATTCCTAAGAAATACTTAGGACAGTAAAGCAGCCGACGTTGTATTGATTTAATCAACCGGTCTGCGTATTTTCATATATGTCAAATTTTATTGCTGGGTGTCATGAACTCAGACCAAAGCTGGTTTAATTAATTATAATTCATAAAAATTAAAATTCTAAAATAATTATAATGAATCCCAAACTTGGGTGTGACAAACAGACGAATTATAAAATTTCATCATCCAATAATAATAACGAACAGAACCAAAAAACTCATCACAAAACCTCATCGAATACTTATCTGAATATATATATATATATTCAAAGGCTTACATTCGGCACAACTTAAATATCCAAAATATAGCCCACTCCAACACAAACTGAACAAAATAATAATACTTACCAAAATAAACACAGTTGTGGTCAACTCACGTCTAAACTCCTACATCGTATCTAAACCCACTCATTTGAAGGTTAAGAAACAAAAACGTAAATCTAAAATTCAACAAGTATCTATATCTTATATAATAAACAAATGTGTCTGAAATTAGAAGTAGGGTCTATAAATATAATCAAAACGCGTAAAGGCACATATCCGATAATCCAATATCAAGAGTCTGAAGGTAGACTTGTACTCAAATCATATTTCAAATTGAAATAGAGTCCCATCGGGCCATATACTGAACAAAACGAGATCCGGGGTGAATTCATATAATCCAAATCATGACATAATCCATTCTGAAACAGATGCGGAATGAAACAAAATTTGGATCGAAATTATATATAAACAAAATAGAGTCCGGAATGAAATCACATAAATCGATATATGTTTCAAAACAAATCACATATCCAGATGTATGAGACTGATCATATCCTATCTGTGAGTAAATTTGTGAATCTTAAATTGAAATTCAAATACAAATCAATGTAGAAATACAAAGCATGCATAAAATAGGAGAATCAAAGACCAAGAGACCAATTTGAGAAAGGGTTATACATACTACCGGTAACCTTAAGCCAAATAACCGCTATTTAGACCCATTGGTAAGGCCATCTATGCACACTGTCTCTCATAGATAAGGAGCATACTATATTTTGTCACCCATAGTGTTGGATGCAATCCTCAAATTTAATATATATATATATTAGAACGTTCAAATGTATTAGTTTTCTATTCAAATTGCATACAATGGTTCTCACTAAAACACAGATGGGGTGAGTTATCTAAAAATAGAGCCTTTTCCTGTTGGAGGAAAATGGATTCATAGAGTTTCCCCGTCGAGAGAGGGTTAGATCACAGATAATAGAGGCAGAGATCCCGGTCCTCAAGCAACGATACATGTGTACCAATATATGGCCCATGTAGGTTTTATGTCGTTTTCCAATACAAATATAATAATATATAAATATACTAGTCTTCAATGTTTACCCATTTTTTGAAATAATAGCAAAACTCTCAAATATTTACAAATTCTGAACAAAACCTTCAAATGAAGGGAAAAAATAACATGCATGCACAAAAGAAATAAATGGGCTAAATAAAAATAGCATGCATGAATATTGAACCTCCAAAATATAAGCAAACTTAATTAGATACTGAAACAAACCAATGATAGGGCGTAAGGATATTTGCCTCAACTTCCTACTAAGCAGATTTAACAAATGGATACTCTGATTTACCTTTTTTCTTCTTCCTCTCCCCTCTTTCTCCTCCTCTCTCTCTCCTGTCTTCCTTCTCCTGCACAAAATGATAAACAGTAGCATTGCTCCCCCTAATATAACCCCAAATGATGCTCGCATGCTACTCATGCACGCCTCGGGCGCCAACCTCGAGAAAAATGGCGCTTGAGCGTGGCTCTTGAGTGCTAGCCCACGGCATTCTACGCTTCAAGCACTACTCAAGCATGCCTTAGGCACCACTTGAGTGTTCCAAAATTCTTTAAAATTTCATGATATACAATTAATTATAATGCATCCCATATACGCAAAATAACATATAATGCCAAAATAAATCAAAGGGAACCGGGCATTACATTGGGTGCAGTTAAATCCTTTACTGGTAAGTCACAAGATGGGGAGATGATCATGCCTCTTCAAAGAGGCCAGATGAATGTTGAGGATGGAGATTAACGTTTATTAGAGGTATACTTGGTTTCATGATCATGAATGTAATAGTTTTATAGAGCTCAATGCGTTTTGTTAGGACAGTTATTGATTTGTAGAGCACCATATAGATTTGTGAACCTCCCAATTGGTTTATCTTGTAGTTTTCTCGGACACATTTGACTGTTAATAATTAATTCAGAGGGGTTACTTTTGCCTCCTTGTTATACAACATGAAGAGAAAGATTATCCTTATTCTTTGATCTGTTTAAAATCTATGTTTAATGTCTTGTTTTTTTTTTTTTTTGGTATGTATGTTTAATGTCATGTTACAGCATAGTTGAATGACATTGGCTTGTTGGAAGTTAAATTCTATTAACTTAAAACCTTAGCATAATTCTTCTTCTCTTTTTTATTTTTTTGGGCAAGTACTTAATTCATTCACAGTGTTTTTTTAACTTGATTCATTCACATTGTTTTTGAGGTGTCGAGTTGCAGTGATGGTCATGTTTGAACGTGACAAAGCCTAGGATGTAAAAGATCTTTTCTCCCCTTTGAATTGGGTGAATAAACTTGAAATTCCTTGCTTAATTGGGGATGAGATGGTTGTGTATACAAGAATTATCTCATAGATCCTCCATAGCAATGCAGTTTCAACACTAGAATTGCTGCCGTGTGATCTGTTGGTCACGTTTTAATCATGGGATATCAATTTATTATATAATACAAGTTAAGATCATATATAATAAATACAAAAATGATCTGATTTCCCAGACCTAATGCATAGGGGAAGTTCATACACCAAGTTGTCCTTTTTTTTTTTTTTGGGTAGTAATGGAGTCAAGTTATTCCTTGCTTCCATTAGTGTTTCTTTTAAAGGCACGTCAATCCACTCCCTTTCTAGGGAGACCACCCGGATTGTCAGAATAGATGAAACCTTTCAGAATAAATGTGTATTTTCATCTTAAACTTTATAAATGCTGCATTTGTGTTTGGTTTTAGATACAAAACAGAGACAACACGAGAGAGAGAAAATTCCAATGTCATCACAATCATCATTGATTATTATTTACTACATAAAACAATTATTAAGGACCAGATAACCTTGCTTTGTTGAAGGCTCTAGTTTGATTTGTCAGTTCAAACATAGTCAGATAAAGACATTATTCAACCCGCTTTCATTGTTTGTGGGTGAAAATTGTCTGAAAAAAAAGTGGCTTTGACGACGCAACTTGATGCCTTTACTTAAATTACCAGGTATTTTTGCACCGATTTGTCCAAACACTCTTATGTTATTGAATTTCAGGATCTTCAGGCACTGCCACCGGGTACCAAACATTTGGTTGACACGTAACTTCTGGCCCCGAACCCTCAGAATGGGAATTCAGCTTATTCTAAGAAAGGCGAGCTCCTCCGTTTGAACAGCTGAGGCTGATCCGCAGCATGCAGCAGCATTTCTGCAGGTATTCAGTTGCAAGATCGATGGAGAGAAGCATAATAGAAATTTAGTCAAAATGTTTAAGGCTTCCACACTCACGGGAACGGCATGCTGCAGGTTGAAACCAAGCTGCTTAGATTTTGCCGTGTTGCTAAGCTTATATAAATAAGTGGTGATGTTATACTGATAGCTAGTAGCATTTTTTAATTGAAGGAAAAACTGTATGTTATAAGCAAAATACTTTCGTTTTGGAAAAAAAATGGTGGCAGGGCACGAGGTATTTTTATTACAGGGTCTGGAAAGCATTAATAATATGCAGTTATATTCTTATATTATAGAAAAATTATTTTATGGTTTGATTATGTGACATTAATATATGATGATGGAGGGGTTCTTCTACTGTGTTTATATTTAAAATTGTTCATTTGCTAACCTATTTTCTTTGTTGGTGTGAAACTATTTCATATAACGTAGTTATTCATTTCTTCTGTATGAGAATTATTGTGAATTGTAAGTGAATATTCAATAATGGTGTGGGGATACCTAAGTTGATAATGGGTTTTTTTTTTTTTTGTAAAAAATTGAATATTTGAACAGGAATAATTATTTAAATAAGTAAAGGTGTTCAAGTAAATATGTTTTTTTTTTTTTGGAAATTTTGTAAATAGACATGTCTAAAGTAATGTAAAAGGAACAATCGTTGAATATCAATTTGCCATTTTATCTTATTTTTCGTGAAAATTATATTAGTTGATGCTTTTCAGAGTGAATAAAAATCACAAGAAAAAATATGGGATAGATAAATTCATAAATATTTAGTCCAGTTTTGTTAATTATTTTACTGTAAAAAATAACTAATAAGGTGTAAATAATTGTATTTTTTTGGAGGTTCTAAATTTAATTTTATTAATATAAAATATTGTTAAATGAAGTTTTATTGTATCCTTGAGACGGTTTATGGAACTCATTTGCATTAACAAATAGCAAATAATATATTCAACGAAAGTGATATTATAACAAACCTTAAATCCTTATTTTTAACTTATTTTATTTACCAAATAACTCTTAAATGTTTCAATTTTTTTTTTTCCAAAAATATGAAAACTCTGTATTTATATGATTAGATCTTTTTCGAGGATTATAAATAAGTGGAGCTTTTGTTACCTAAATTGACTATATACTCTATGCATATATGAATATACATATTTAGTTTCAAATAATTTAATAGTATTAATCTTTCTTTTTAAAGATTAATTTTATGGGTTTTTTTCATACATTATAAAACCAATATTAAATTCAAAGTTGATAATTAAGGAAATTTTTTTTAAAAAGTAATAAAATTAGAAAAAAATAGTTAATGAGATACAAATGTCTTAATGTTTTCCCCTATAATGTTCTTGGTACAGGTTATATAAAACTTTAATGGTGTCCTATAACCTAAGGTAGCTTTTAGGCACCCACTAAAGTAGAAATTTTTTTAGGTATAATTTTCTGGGTACAGGTTGCTTGATATATTAATAGCATCCTAAAACTTAGGTAGCTTTTGGGCATAAAAACTTTAATTTTGTTAATATTACTTATAAATGTTATAATTCTTAGAAAATAGTTAAAGTTTTACTTAGCATAAAAATCAATTCTATTGACTTTTATTATCGGGTTTTAAGGATTTTCATTCAACAATTCTTTAATGTCTCATAAATCAAAGTATAAAAATTAAAATAATTTCTGTTAATTGTGCTGATTTATATGACGTGGCTCAAATTCAGCCAATGAGAGATCATTATTTATGACTACAGCCAACCAGAATTATCTTAGGCTGTTAGCACAGCTATGGACTGCTAACGTGGCTACTGATGTGGCATGTATGACCTGGGCAGTAGAAAAGGCGACGAAGCGATAGATGGCGGGTTTAGAAGGCAAATCGATTTGTTATAATGTTTGAAATATATACTTAAAATATCACGGTCCTCCGATACGTTTCCAATATCAAAATTTGAATTTACTTTATTTTACTATCTGAAATTAATATAAATTTAGATTTTTTAATTGAAGACTCAAAAATATATTATTTTATATGATTGACTTAAACCTAAAATAATAAATTGGTGTTGGGTCAATCCCAAAATGGGCAAGGAGCAATAAGACCCAAGCTCCCGTGAATCCCAAAGGATTTAGGAAAATGGCCTACGTGGCGCCCAAAAATAGCGGCCAATCAGCGCCACACTGCAGCCAATTAATGCAACGGTAGGAGTCAGCCTAGAGAGTGCTAATAAATGAGAAGAAAGTCAGCGCTGTAAGTTACGGCACACACTGTCCTCCCAAACCGTCCAACTAATCCTCGTGCGAGCAGCAAATCAAGTGTGGTCAACGCCCGACGACGATCTCCTCGCCACCGCAAGGCGACAATTAACACCGCTAGCTGCTGCCAGTGGTTAGCGGCCGACGAATCTCGACTTACCACATGTCGGAGATTCTCGCGCCCAAGGTTCTCTACCATGGAGCTTATAAACATCCTCTCTTTCTACAAGAGAGAGGACCGATCCCTAATCTTTGATTCCTGGACTCGATTCTTGGTTCCTGAATCGATCAAAGGTTATCGACCCTAAAAGCCTCTATCGAGCAAGTTAGTGAGCCATTCCCTACAGTGCAAATCTCAGAGCCAAGACTCCAATAATCGCTCTACGAGTCTTGCATACTTGCATCCTCATTTCCCACCATATCTCAACACTCACTCTTACAACTCTTTGTTTATTGCGGAAGATATCTGACTTGAGTTTTGGAGTGTTTTCGATGTGAGAACTTTTTGCTGATTTCTGACCTCTTATTTGTAGTTTATATTATGTAGGGTCCAAATTGATGAGAGTGGAGACCAGACCCGTTCCAGATCTGACCTAAGTGTAGAATCTGAAGGCTCTCTAATTAGCTAGAGAATTCGAATTTAGGGACGCAACATTGGCGTCATCTGTGGGAACGACAATAAGTCTAACTTCACACTTCAACGTTCACCCTTTTATGCAAGAAATGGTCAACATTAGAGTGTAAGCAAGCGCGCCACTAAGAGATATCGCTCCCCACGACGACGACCCCTCAGTGTAGGCAATAAGCTGGCCGCTAATGTAGGCGACATGAAGCTAATGCTTTGAACACTGTGCACTCGAACGGGAACGCAGTGGATGCGGCCTCCTCCCCTAGCGCCCTAGGCGTCAACCTCCAAACGAAGAAAGCACAGTGCGAGAGCCCCTTGGGTAAGGACAAACAGGCCTGAAGATGCCGAGGCCCAGGCGGCCTCAGGCAGCAGGGCTCAGACGACAGCCAAGAGCCTTCCTAGTCAGGACGAGCCAGCTGAAAGCCTAGAAAAGCGGAACCCCCACAACTCTCGCAGCGACAGGAGGCCCACAGCCGCGGGCTCGTGTTGTAAGGATCACAATTTCAAGACCTGAAAGCCAGAAACTTATATTGGAGTGTGAAATGTAATCCGATTTTGTACCGAAATTAATCCGAAATGAACTTTGACAACCGAATTGATTTTTACATGTCTCATTTTTTCACATACTCACACCCGTTCACGTTAATTAAATTTTCATAATTTAGTATTGAATTTGGCAACACCAAATCCCACTCAATTCAGTAACAATTCGGTAGCCCCAATCAAGCTGCCACCCGGCAGCTTTATTTTCAAAAATTCCCATAGGAAGTTAACACACACAAGGCATTACACTTAGTAAAAATTTGGAAGAAGTCAAGTAGCAACTCCTCAGCAGCCAGCATCAACAAACACCAGCTAATTTTGACTGCAGCATACTAGTAAGGAAAAATAGCATCAGCAGCTATATCAGTAGGGAGAAATTTTTTTTTCAATTCCACGGGTAGTTAGCAGCAAATGAGGACTTTGACTAAGAGGATAATATATTTATATCTTCACCAAACTAAGATAAAACCAAAATAATATATATATATATATATATGTAAACGACAGCAATAGTTATTGATCTACTACAGTTGCAGCTGCAACACGCTGTTGCACGGCTGCATTAGCAGCCAATTTTCTCCACCAGATAAGTAACTTTCTTAGCAGTTAAGTCATCACATATTATTGCCACTTAGGACTCTAATAAATAGCATAATAATTACCAGGAAATTAGGTGATGAGTAAGCCGGATACTAGTCCAAATTTGAGGCTAATGGAAGCATGCACCACACCTTTTTGTGAGGTCTATTTAAGGGATATTGGTAGCAGAAGAAGGGAATAAGGAGAGGCTAAATTAAGTGAAAAATTGAGAAAACTTAGTAGAAAAAGAAGAAGGAGCTGAGAGCAACAGGGAAGGAAAAGAAAGTGGCTGAATATTTGGCAAGTGTACTTTCCTACTTTCTTTGGTTGTTATAAATTTTTGGCTAATTTTTTTTAATTATTGTTATTCCAATACTTATATATACTTTCTTATATATCATGTCATCACATAGAATTGAAATTAAAATTTTATAGAAGGGTGAACCGGCCTTGAAAACCAAAACAACACCCAAATTTGTTGCTGATATGGCCAAGTTCTGAATTTAGCATTGACTCAGCCATGAACCAGCCAATTTGTCCAGTGTTTGAACCGGCCTAAATATCACAAGTTGACGTTACAATTGTAAAAAAAGACTTTTGAACCGATCAAGAACTGGTTTAAATCGGGTCCAAAATCGCTTGCAGAATTAGCTTACTGATTTTTGCTAATGCAAAAAAATATAAGTTAAAAATTGGGCCAAACGGGACCCCAAACAGGCTGACCTAGCAGCCAATCCAACCCAATTAGTAAGTATTAAGGGTGGGCCATCACCATGTGAACCGGAGGCCCAAGAAAACCCGAACCGGTCACTGGACCAGACCCATGAACAGCAAGAGGTCTTGTTGAACTACATCAGGAAGTAATTGGGAATTAGCTTCTGAATCGGACCCAAATCGGACTCCAAATGGGCTAAACTAGTGCCCATGTTTAGTTAAGACCCTTGGGGTGATATTCAAGTATCATTCCATAAAAAGTAAACTTAGATTAGCCATGAATCGGGTCCTCAAAATAGGACCAGAAGCTGTCTGCATCAAGCTGATGCTGATACATAATCTTTCATCAAAAAATAACCTGAACCA
>JAOVVI020006825.1:0-15313 GCA_028571085.2 Nepenthes alata | reverse complement strand
ATCATAAGAATATGTACAGCAACTTGCTGCATCAAAAAGGATATGAAAGATAAGAAAATTAACATGAATTTTTGGTGGAGAAGAAAAACCTAAATTACTAATAGTTATTAAGTAAAATCATTTGTACTTTTGTAGCCAATATGTAATACTCGATTCCTATTTGATTTGATTTGGTAATATATGTTAATTTGGATTTGATTTAGATGTATCAGAAAATAATTATGCATGTGAAATTTGAAGGATATCTAAAGCAAGAATGCAGTGTGGCGCTCAAAGCGCTCCCGACGTGCCTAAGCGCACCCGAGGAGCTCTTGAGGCGGCACTTGAGCACCGAAAGTAGTGTAGGTGCGTTCGAAGGGTGCCCGAGGGAACACTAGAGTGCTGATTATCGAAGGGGTCACGCTCAAGGTCGGCCTGAGTAGCGCTCGTGCGCCGATTGCCCATATAAGGCATAATGTGCACTATTTGGCCATTTCACGTGGGAAAGAAGAGAAAGGAGAGAGAAAGAGAAGGAGAAGGAAGAGAGAGAAAGAGGAAAAGAGGTAGTTTGAAATATCTTTTTGTAAGATCTATTTAGTAAGAGATCGAGACAAGTATTCTTACACCCTATCTTCGGTCTATTTTCATATCTGATTATTTTTTCTTATATTTGGAGGTTTTTATATTCTTGCATGTTAGTTTATTTACCCTATTTATTTTCCTTGTGCATGCATGTCCTTTTTACCGACTTATGACCCTACTAATGAACCCCTTGGATTTATCACAGTAGAACCAGACACTTTTTAATTTTTTTGTTGATCTTGTTTCACTTTTTATAGATTCTCTGCAAACCACTAGACCCAAATGTATACGTCACCGACATCTCGGAAACAGTTTACAAGTTAGAACAACTGTGTAAAACAATAGAGAATAATGGAGAATTGTAGGAAGAAAAAACTATGTAATTAATCTCTAAAGTAGATATTTGATTTTTTTTCAAATGGAGGCCATTTGCATTTATTAATGAGAGATTTTAGAGATGATCTCCATTTTTCACAATTTTCTGCCACTCATAAGAGTTTGGAAGGGATGTTTTTATAGAAAAGGTTAGAAATCAGATAAAAAACAAGCAACCATTTAGAAAGCAATGCCCCTAACACACATGCGCCATATAGGCGCACTTTAGGTGCAAAAGTTTTAACAAGTTGCCCGTGCCCCAATATATGTGTGCCTCACAGGTGCACATCAAACATGGGTAATCTAGATGAACAACACTCATATGTATCTCGAGCGCATATTATGTATGAGCATTTTGGACGAACAATACTCACACGCATCTTGGTACATTTCAAGTGCGGACATTTTGGATAAGCAAAACTTATACATGTCTCAGGCACACATTATGTACGAGTATTATAGACAAACAATACTCATGTGCGCGTCATGCATAGGTCAAGTATGGATACTGACAAGTGATACATTTATGAGTAATTCACATGTAAGAGGTGTTGGTCTTCATTAACGCTTGGGAATGATTCAAAATACCTATTTTATCCAATCACAAAATATATAACACAATATTTCTAACAATCTCTCTCTTTGGTAAGCTTATGATAAAACCTCTTATATATAAAAAGAGACTAAAGCTTTGTGATGTGTGACCTTCCCGAAAGGAAGTTTCAACCTTTTTCATCGGCAGGAAAAGCTTTGTGATATGCGATGCAGAGATCCTCTCCGATTTGTATTTTATGAGAGCTATCGTAATGAATTGAACGAAACTAATCTACCCGGACATCCTAATATATTAGATATATTTGAGAATTATACCTATCATCCACGGGTGGCAAAAAAAGTGGCGTTTGGTCCGGCATATAGGAGATAATATGTAGTCAGTCCATCTATGTGTTTAAATAGTATAATTTGACATCAAATTATCGGGAGTACGTATAACCATTTCTCAAGTATAGTCTCTTGGTCTTTGGTTCTTTGATTTGTACATGTTTTGGATTTTTGATACTTTTTCCTGCATTGATTTGTATTAAGGCTTTATTTGAGGTTGCAGGTTTTACCCACAGCTGGGATTCGGCCGGTCTTGTATATTTGGATCTATGGTTTTGTTTTGGAATGCTTTCATTGGGAATATATTTTGAGTACAAGGCCATATTCATACTTTCATTAATGGGCATTTAGAATTGTGATTTTACGTGCTTTGAATGAGTTTATGGACCCTCCTGATTCTGGACGTAATTATTTATTATATTATATAAATACTTGTTGAACTTTTGGCTTATATTTTACTTTCTTATCCTCTTCAAATTAATGGGTTCGGATACCCATAATCCTCTTCAGATTATGGGTATTGTGAGACAGTGGATTCTAGTTTATGGTTTTGTTCGGGATCGTTTGGATTACTTTGTTACCCGAAATTATACGTTGTCAGTTGTCACCTCATTGCGATATTGTGGAGTAGGTTGTATTTATCCTATTATCCAGATGAATCATTTGATGAGATTCTGTGAATGATTTTGTAGTCTAAATTGATTATTATTGGATGTTGAGGTTTTCTGGATCATTGTCAGGTCACGCTTGGATTTGGGAATCAGTTTGGTAAATGATAATTTATATTGAGAATTTAATTTTATAAGTTGAAATCAATTATAATTATTTAAATTTACTTTGGTTTGGGGCCGTGATAGGGAATGGTATCAAGAAGAGTTGCAAGGAAAGGTGTTTTGGGTTAATTTTGAGAAACTAATTGTCTGGATATTTTGAATAGTAGGTGTTTATGACAGATAATAAAAATTTAGGATGTGGAGGATCGGATTTGAACAACGCAGAGAATTATCTTGCTATGATGGGTCACATAAGCAGCATTATGGATTGTATGATCTGACGGAAAAACGAGGACTTAGCTACCATAAGGATAATGGCCCACCAATAGCATGGTAGGACGCTCTATGACCGTTTCAAGAGCAAGCAAGTCCAATAGTTTTTGGGAGAAATTGGTCCCATTGAAGCTGAAAATTGCATTCAAAGAGTGGAGAATATATTTGAGACAATAAATTGCCCAGGAGAAGATAAAGTTAAATTCATCGCCTATAAGTTGAAAGATGAGGCGAGCCGATGGTTGGCCGCTCAATGCCAAATCTTGGGGATTGGGAGTGAATAAATTTCATGGGACGTCTTTGTTGAGGCATTTGAAGAAATTCTTCCTGTCTAGTTTAGAAAATCAAGGAGGATGAGATTAGTCGATTAAAGTAAGGGAACAAGACAGTGACGAAATATGACAAAATTTGTGGAGGTGTCCCAATATGCTCCTCATGTGGTAGTGGATGAGGCTCAAAGAGCCCAAAATTTTTTACAAAGGCTATAATATTCAAATCGAAAGCAATTGGTGCCTCTTCGTTGATGAATTCATAGAAAAGTGCTTAATCGAGCCTTACTTATAGAACAATAGTAGCTTCGGGAGAAATATTTTGAAAGGAGATCAGTAGGTGGAGGCTAAAGTTTAAGGGTCAAAGGTACCCATAAGGCTCACGACAAAGAAAAAGCAATTGGGATGAAGACTTCTCCGGCGAAACCCCAATTTAGGAAGTCGGTGTGTGAACATTGTGGTAGAAATTTTGCTAGGAGGACGTGCTATCATCAAAGTGGAGCATGCTTCAATTATGACCAAGTTGGCTATATGATGAAGGATTGTCTAGGTCTTCTGAGACACCCAAAGAAGGGAACCATGGTTCCTAGAAGAGCTTATGCAGCAACGGCAAGGGATGTAAAGGTAGATTTGTCAGTGGTTGAGGTAATGTGAAAATTTTTTATTCCATTACGCATATTTTAATTGACCACGGGCCTATACATTTTTTTGTGTCTTGGAAATTTGTCTGTAAATTGCATGTGCCTTATCAAATTTTAAAATGTGCATTGATGGCATATACACTAATAGGCAAGTCTTTGTTGGTCAATATTATGTATCCCCAGTATTCGGTTTGGGTCAAGGGATGTGAATTATTGGTGGACTTGATTTTACTAGATATGTTGAATTTTAATGTCATTTTGGGAATGTATTGTAGGCATGCTATCACGCCAATATGGATTGCTTCAATAAGTTTTTTTTGTTTTGTATTTTGTGATACGAGTTTTTTGAATTCCAAGGAAGAGTTAGAAAGAAAATGACAGAATTGATATCGACTTTGCATGTGAGTCACTTGATGATGGATGGGTGCCAAATTTATTTGGCGTATATAACCACATCTGAGTTATAATGTGGCCATTAACAAGATTCCGATAAAATGTGAATTTTAAGATATCTTTCTGGAGGTTTTGTCTGGTTTACCTCATAATTGGAAGATTAAATTTACTATAAATGCAATGCTGGAATCCCCACCAATTTTAAGGACTCCTTATAAAATGGTTTCGTTTGATTTGAACGAATTGGACCAACAATTGTAAGATTTGTTGGATAAGGGATTTATTTGGTCAAGTGTATCATCATGGGGTGCTTCAATACTCTTTATGAAAAGAAGGTTGGGTCGATAAGGTTATACGTGGATTATCAAGGGTTAAAAAAGATCATGATCAAGAATAATTATCCTTTCTTGAGAATAGATGATCTGTTCGACCGGTTGCAAGGAGTTCAACTCTTCTCTAAGATTGATTTACATTCGGGGTATCATTAGTTAAGGATTAAGCGGGAGAATGTACCCAAGATGGCCTTACGACCACAATAAACTTTTGGTGATACCTTTTGGGTTGATGAACGCATTGATAGGATTTATGGATCTTATAAATCAGGTTTTCCAATAGTAGTTGGAGCAATTTGTGGTTATTCCTATTGACGATATCTTAATTTATTCGAAGAGTTTTAAGGAGTGTGAAACTTATTTGAAGATTATGCTGTAGACTTTGAGAGAAAGGCAACCATTTGCTAAATTGAAGAAATATGAATTTTGGTTAGAAAAAGTGTTATTTTTGGAGCACATAGTTTCTAGGGGTGGTGTATTAGTAGATCTAGAAAAGGTTAAAGCGGTGGAAAATTGGGAAAGATCGACCAATGTAACAGAGGTACAGAGTTTCTTGGATCTGGTTGGTTATTATAGATAGTTTGTTTAGAATTTCTCAAGAATTGTAATGCCCCTAATGTGTTTGACTCAGAAGCGAATGGTTTTTCTTTGGGATAAAGATTGTGAAAGGTATTTTCAGGAATTGAAAAATAGATTGACCTCCACGCTGGTATTGTCAATCCTAGATAGATTAGGAGGTTTTATAGTGTATTGTGACACTTCTAAGATAGGCTTGGGTAGTTTATTGATGCAACGTAACCGAGTTGTTGCCTATAGGTCAATGTAGTTGGAGTTCCACAAACAAAATTATCCCATTCACGATTTAGAATTTGTAACCGTAATTTTTGTCTTGAAAATTTAGAGTTATTATTTGTGTGGGGAGAAATTCATGGTGTATTCGGATTATAAGAGTTTAAAGTATTTATTCTCACAGAAGAAATTGAATATGCGACAATGTAGATGGATAGACCTATTGAAGGACTATGATTGCAAAATTTAATATCAGTTAAGGAAGGCGAATGTGGTTGCTGATAATTTGAGCCGAAAATCTTTGAACATGACGGCCCATTTGATGATTGAGAAATGGGAGATGTTGAATGTAATGAAAAGTTACATTATTTGATTACAGTCCCAAGGGTCAAAGATGATTTTGTCATATTTTTACGTACTACCCGTAATTATGGGGAAGATTAAAGAGACTCAAATGAGTGACATGTTATTATTAGAGATTGCCAGAGATTTAGGTAATGAGTCACGGGTAGATTTTAATGTTATGGAAAATAGAATTATTTGCTTTTGAGATTGGATTTGTGTTCTGAATATTGAAGAATTAAAGGAAAAAATTTTGAATGAGGCTCATAGGTCTAAGTATATAATTCATCTCAGAATGAAAAAGATGTATCAAGATATAAAGAAAGCTTCTAATGGTGTAATATGGGTAGGAGATTGCGGCATTTGCGGGAAGGTGTATTGTATGTAAACAAGTTAGAGCCGAGCATAAGAAGCCTTCAGGATATTTACACCCTCTGTCGATTCTTTGTTGAAAATGGAAGCATATTACGATAGATTTTATTTTGGGATTGCCTAGGATAGTGAGAAATTTAAATGCCATTTGGGTGATTGTGGATAGGCTAACAAAATCGGCACACTTCTTGCCTATTAGGAAGATATTTTCGAAAGATAAATTGGTACGACTGTACATAAATGAGATTATAAAATTATATGATATTCCTACTTTGATAGTTTTCAGATTGTGAGATTGTATGGTATTCCTGCTTCGATAGCTTCCAATCGTGAACAGAAGTTTGTATTTAAATTTTAGGAAAGCTTGTATAAAAAATTGGGTACCAAGTTAAAATTCAGTACAACATGTCACCCACAAATAAACGGTTAATTAGAGAGGACCATTGAGATTTGGAGGATATGTTGGGGCATTCGTATTGGAGATGAAAAGAAATTTGAATAATTATATACCATTACCAGAATTTGCCTACAACAACAGTTATCGGTTGAGTATCGAGATGGCTCATTTCGAGGCTTTATATTGAAGGAGATGCAAGCTTCCCATTAATTGGGAAGAAATCGGTGATCATAGACTTTCGGGCCCCCATGTTATTCAGGATACTTTCAAAAAGATTAAGATTATTAAGGATCGACTGACTGTTACTCAAAGACATTAGAAGAGTTGTACCGATAAAAGGAGATCCGAATTGGGATTTGAAATGGGTGGTCACGTATTTTTGAAGGTATCTCCTAGGAAGGAATTCTCGAGATTTAGAGTGAAAGGTAAATTCAACCAATGATTTATTGGGCCATACGAGGTTTTGCAGCAGGTTGGAGAAATAGCTTGTAGGTTGGCTTTGCCTCTGTGTTTAATGGATTGCCTTAATGTTTTCCACATTTCTACGTTGAGAAAAAGTGTATGATCCTTCCCACATGAACCATTACAGATTGACGACAATTTCACATATGTTGAGGTTCCGGTTCAAATCTTGGACAAAAAGAATCATGTGTTAAGAAATAAGATAACTCCATTAGTTAAAGTGCATTGGAGGAGTCGTTCGGTTAAGGAAGCAACTTGAGAATGTGACGATGAAGTTCGGCAAAAATAACCTCGCCTATTTAAGTTTTGAGGTATGTAAATTTTGAGGACGAAATTTTTATATGAATGGGAAAGTTGTAATACCTGATTCCTATTTGATTTGATTTGATAATGTATGTTACTTTTGGTTTGATTTGAATGTATCGAGATATAATTATTTATGTGAAATTTGAATGATATCCAGAGCAAGAAGGCAGCATGGTGCTTGGTGCGCGCCTAAGTGTGTTTTCTAGTGTTGGTGCACTCAAGGAACCCCTAAGGCAACGCTCGCACGTGGGAGGAAGTGTAAGCTCACTCAAGGGTGCCCGAGGTAGTTCTTGAGTACTGATTCCCGTAGGGGTTGCGCTTGTATATCGATTGCCTATATAAGGCACAATGTACACTGTCTGGCCATTTTATACGGGAAAGAAGATAAATGAGAGAGAAAGAGATGGAGAAGGAAGAGAGAGAAAGAGGAGAAAAGGTGGTTCGAAGTATGCTTTTGTCATATTTGCTTAATTAGAGGTTGAGATAAGTATCATTACGTCCTATTTTTAGTTTTTTTTCGTATTGGAATATTTTTGCTTACGTATGTTGTCTGATGAGTCATCCGATGAGGTCTTGTAATTCATTTTGTAATCTAATTTTATTATTATTGAATGTTGAGGTTGTCTAGATCATTGTCAAGTTACGCTTAAATTTGGGATTTATTTTGGTCATTAATCATTTATATTGATATTTTAGTTTTATGGGTTGTAATTAATTATAATTGTTTAGACTAACTTTAGTTCGTGGTCGTGATACAGTGAAAGTAATATATTAAGAAAATTAACTTATAGTTTGGATGGTTTAGACGTACTGAACTTTCGCCGACTTATTCTCAATTTATGACCTCTACTAATGAACCCCTTGGAATTGTTTCCACCAGCAGAACTAGTGATTTGATTTTCTTGTTGATCTTATTTCACTTTTCGTAGATTTTTGACTTATGACCCCTACTAATAAACCTCTTGGATTTGTTTCCACTAGGAGAACCAAATACCTTCTGATTTTCTTATTGATCTTGCTTCACTTTTTGTTGATTTTTTGCAAACCACTGGACTCTAATGTACACGTCACCAACATCTCAACAAAAGTTTACAAGTTAGAACAAGTGTATAAAACAATTGAGAACAATGGAGAAATGTAGGAAGAGAAAACCATGATAATTAATCTCTAGAGTAAATATTTGGATTTTTCAAATGGAGGCTATTCATATTTATTAATGAGATCTTTTAGAGATGACTGCCATTTTTCACAATTTTTTGTCACTCATAAGGGTTTGGAAGGGAGGTACTTATAAATAAGGTTAGAAATTAAATAAAAAATATGCGACCATTTAGAAAGTAGTTTCCCAATAGACATGCACCATATAGGCGCACTTCAAGGGTGAAACATTAGGTAAGAGGTCCATGCCCCAATACACGTGCGCCTCTAAAGTGCACATCAAACATAGGTAATCTAGATGAATAGCACTCATGTGTGTCTCAAGTGTATATTATGGATGAGTATTTTGAAAAAAACAACACTCATATGCATCTTAGTGCATTTCCAGTACGGACATTTTGGACAAACAATACTTATGCATGCCTCATGCATATATCAAGTGTGAATATTCTAGACAAACAATACTTTTGTATGTGTCATGCATAGGTCAAGTATGGATACAGAAAAGTGTCACCTTTATGAGCAATTGGCGTGTATTAGGGTTTGGAAATGCTTTTCAATACCTATTTTATCCAATCACGGAATATGCACCACAATATTCCTAACAATCTCTCTCTTTGATAATACTTTAATAAAATCCCTTATATATAAAAAGAGACTAAAAATATATATATTACAGGTTCAAATACTATCAAAATAAAATCCGTATATATAAAAATCTATACTAGATAAAATATAGATGTCACTTGAACATTTAGTTGGAGAAGATAATAGTTCCTGCTATTCTTGATCAACCATGGTTAGTGTATTTATAGAAAATTATGTAGGAAAGGATAAAAGTAAATGTGAGTAAATATATGGTAAACATATATTGAAATGTAGTAGATTGAATAAGTATATTCACATAATGCCAACAATACATTTACATATAAAATAAAAGCAAACTCTACTCCTCCTTTCCTGCTGAAATGGATCGTCCCCTGGATCTTTGTTCATGCTACTCTCCCTATGTTTTTTTTTGTTATTCTCAATAGTAAATGTACATTACATATATGGTAAACATATATTGAAATGCAAAATATCAAACAAGATGCACATTTACATAAAACCAATAATACATTTACATGTAAAATAAAAGTAAACTCTACTCCCTCTTTCCCACGAAATTAGATCTACCCCTAGATCTCTATTCATGTTACTACCCCTATGTTTTTATTAGTTGCTCCCACTATTTGTCACGAATGGCCAAGGAAGGGCATCAATCATGGTTGGAGTGGCCACTTTCCCATCTTGAGTGAAACTTGTTATAGAGTCTGTCCAAGTGCTCCTTCATGTATGCCTCATAGGCATATAGTTGTGTGTTAATCCGTTGAAAATCCTTGAAGACATGAAACAATCCGATCTTATTTTCAAGAAAGCTGATAAAGTTAGTCAAACATTTGGAAAAGTTGACCCATGATAACGGTGGAGAAAGAGAAGGATGAGCGTGGCTCAAAAGGATTTGTAAGGTTCAAATTTTTAGAATATAGTAATTATGAGTAATTAAATTAATATAATAAAATTTAGGATGAATAGATGTGGGAAACAAATATCGAGAACATAATAGAAAAAGGAGAGGATCAAGGTCGAGTGTTGCTCAAGTGATGAGCAGGTGCAAAATCCAGAATAGCAAAGCCCTAGTTTCGCTCAAGCTTAACCAGAGGCACAAATTTCAGAATAAGAGCACCCAACGGTTGCTTGAATAGCACTCATGCGCAGAAATCAGAATCACCGTGCCCGAGTGGTGCTCGAATGGCGCTCAAGCACCAGTTCGTCATTACCCGAACTTTTTGATAATTTTTTACCCATTCCTTATTTTACATATATATTTATATATATTGGTTATGGGGTAAATAGAGGAGCTTCATGGCAAAGAAAAGAAGGAGAGAGAAACAAAAGAGAAGAGAAAAGGGAGGAGGAGAGAAAGCTAGAGAGAGAAAGTAATACCGGGATAAAACTTAGCCATTTTTTAAGAAGAAACTTGATAAATCGAGTTAAGATAAGTGCACTCTGAGTTTTATCTTTCTTTTGTTATTGTTTCTTGTCCATTTTTTCAGGTATTATTATTCTAATACCCTACTCTGTTAAGTTTCTACTGATATAATTTCATGTTTTACTATTTTCTCATATAATTATGAACAAATTTCATATTTAGACACATGTATCGTGGTTTGTATGCTATTTTTAGTATTAGAATTCTGTTTTATATTTACAAATATGTCCAAAGGTCCTACATAATTGGAATTTAAAAATTATGATTTATAATCCATTTATATTTATACTATAGATTTATTAAATTATCTGTAAAGTTTATTGTTCTCTTTTTATTTATTAATTATGAAAAATTATCTATTAAAATCTAAAACTTAAGTTCACATGGATATAAAAATGTGTATTTGTATAAAATAATAGGGGACTCTATAATCTGTTATTTGTTATAGATATTTTCTACTGGAATGAGAAAATTAAAAAAATGAACTAAGAAACTTTATGTAGAGTTTCCTTCTAAAAATTTAAAAGAAATTAAGAAACTTAATCAAGAATTTTATTCAGTGAGTAAGATTCCCTAACATATCTTAAGATATTACAGTGGTAAAGTGAGGATTGCTGCTCGGCCATGGGAAAAATTTTGGTGACAATAAGGACTATGACTTCATATATCGGATTAAAGGTATATCACTCACCATGAAATATTGAATTGCTTGGGTAGTACTTTAGATTGTGTGAAAGTATACATAATGATTTTCTCGTTTGGTCGCTCTATTAGCTGGTTAGGCCTATTAGCTCTTTCTACATGTTTTAAATGCTAATGGAATCAGAAATAAAATAAGAAAAATTAATTGTATTACGAAAATATTATTTGATCATGTTTTATACTTACATACGCATGATGGTCCTATTACGTCCTTTGATTTTATTTTAAAGTATAACTGTGTATGTCTTTGTTTATATTTATACCTTATTGAGCATTAAACTCACTCGCTTACTGTTTCTTATCTTCAGATAAGTACAAACTAATACCTGGTGAGGAGTAAAGATCGCAGGTTGGTTAGGCTATAGGTAACGATCTTTTTGATATATGTGTATGATGGAAGATAGATTGTGATGTATTGTTTCTATTTTGATGATAGTTATTTGGTTATATTTTCGCTATATATCATATGGTTATATTTATGTTTTCACAGGTTATTATGATTTATTTTGGAATCTAATGGCATCTCTTAGATCTAGCATCGTATTTTGATAATATGGTGTTGGAGCCATGAATATTGCAGCTTATTTTAGATTCTGTGTATGCATGCTTTCTATGTATAGTTGATAATATTTTGGGATTGTATTTAGTTTATTGACGATCATTGTATTCAGTTAATCCAGTTCATCATAGGATCAAGAGCATATGGATAGGTGTTGGCATCTGAATAGGGTGCATCCATTGGGTCAAGATGCTCAAGGGAGTGGCCGTATTGGTGCACCTAACTTTATTTGTAGGCAGTCCTATCAATAAATATTTCCAAAGGAACACGAGCAAAATTTGAAAATGATACCCTAAGACCTATTATTAGCCTTTCAATGAGACAATTTTAGGGATGATGTTGTTTTTCTTACTCACAAAGATAGAAATCATATGTGAGTATAGGTGAGAGGGGAGATTGATTGTCCTCTTGAGAAGGAAAGCACAAAAGAATAGAGTTTTATCGAGTGGGAGGAGGCATAGTGTGTTACGGAAAAAATATTAGGAAGTATAATTTGACACACTGCAAGGCTCCAATGTGTGAGATACTTAGTTTTGAATTCCTTTTCATGCCACATCATGGGACTGCCATGGAGAAAAGAGGTAATCTTGTCATATAAGGGTATGGCATTGAAGTAGTAGGGGTAGTCATGATAGGATACTCGTAGAAGATGAAAAGTGCTTGCTATCACCTCTAGAGTGATTAAATGAATTCTTCATCTCAAGAAAGTAGAAAACAAATTTGGGCACCTTGTTAATATCATGAATATTTGAATAAAATTTATGGATTGAGAGGATGGATTGAGAGATGAGATTAGTGAGGACCGATTACTAGTGTCTATCAATAAAAACTAATGAAATAAATTGATCTAGAGAGGTGAGGTCCATTTATCATTCAAGGGTAAGCTAACAGTAATTCATCTATTCATAGAAGATATCTTTCGCAGTAGTATTGATGAAGATTCAGATTCCGAGGAAGCCCCACTCCATGGATGTTGATTAGCAACTTTCTTTGAAGGAGCAATCTATAAGTAAAACATGGTTAGTTGCTTATAAAAGGCTCAAATTTGGCACACTAAATAAAAATGAAGAATCAATCCCAAACCTTACCACGGTAAGGGTGTAAGGAAGAAACTCTTAATATTTAAGGAAGAAATGCTCAAATCTAAAAGTTTGGACGGCCAAAACATGGGTGAGCTCCACACCTAACCACCCAAGACAAAATACCTTGAAAAAGTTTATATCTAGATTTGAATCTTACAAATACCAACAAATTCCAACAAAATTTGGACGCAACCATAACAATTCTTACAATATAAGATGACATGACCTCTACAATGGTGGAGCCTAGCTATCACCATGGACAAAGACTCAAAAGCTTGAAGGAGAACATAGAATGTGAGAAAATTCCTTAGATTCTCCTTTAATTAAAAAAATGAGTAGATCTGATAGATTGGAGGTAAAGAGAAAGTATGAATAGAGAGGTTAGAGAAAATGTGAAGAGAGTGAAAAACTTATGGACAGCTCATGTATAGTATAAAAGGATGAGAGGGATTTGTAGATTGGTGCATGAATGCGTATTACTCGTGCTTCAAGTGCCCTAGAAAAATGAAGTTACACATGAGAGGTGCACATTAGGTGCGGTAAGCTCTAGTTAACATATGCTTGAGTGTGAGAGGGGTGCTAATCAGGTGTAAGTGCACAGTGCATTAGGCGGGCCAATGGCACTAGATCATGAGAGAAGAGTGCACGTGTAAAAGACTTGTCACAAATTCAAATCAGAGTAGACCTAATTAATAATAAATAAAATTTCAAAATACTATAACAAAATCTCAATCTGAGTGTGACAAATAGATGAACTATATAATTTCATCATCCTAATAATAACAAATAACAGAACCCAAAACTCATTATAGGACATTATCATATACTTATTCGAATAATAATAAATATGACATACTCCAAATAGTCGTAAGAGATGGACAAACCAAATACATACATATCCATTTTACACATTGCCCCAACTGTTTTATATATATCTAAAGGCTTGCAACTAGTTGAACTCAAGTCCAAAATATAGCCCATACAATCCAGTCCAAAAATAAAACTAAACTCACTAAAATAAATAAAGTTGCATAAGATCACATCTAATTTCCTGCATAGTATCCAAGCCCACTAATCTGAATGGATAATAAACAAATATGTAAATTTAAAACTCAATAAATATCAATATCGTAGATAATAAATAATAAAGTCTGAAATCAAAGGGAGGGTCTATAAATAAATTCAAAATGGATAAAGATACAAGTTTGAAAATTTAATATTAGAAGTTTGAAGGTAATATCGTATTCAAATCATAATCCATAGCAAACATAGTTCCATCATGACATATTTGAATAGAAGTGATTCGAAACGAAATCAGATAATCTAAATCATGTCATAATCCATACAAAAATATAGGTTGAATTAAATAGAGTTCGGATGAAACTCATACAAAAAAAAAAATACAGTCCAAAACACAATCATATAAGAATCACATAGTTTCAAAATAAAATCATATATCAGATGTACAAGACTAACCAAATCCTATATGTGGACAAACCTATGAATTTAAAATTGAAGTCTGAATATTAATCGTTATAGAAATATCAAGCATTCATAAAATCAGAAAATCAAAGATCAAGAGATCAATTTGAGGAAGGGTTACACATACTCTCAATAATTTTAAATTAGAGTCATTTACTATTTAGACCTGCAAGAAGGGTCATCTATGTACTTTGTCTCCCATAAATAAGGAAGGTACTCATTATATTTTATCACTCGTGCCTTTGGGTATAATTCTCAAATTTAGTATATATATTATAACGTCCGAATATATATTAGTTTGTCATTCAATTTACTTACAATTGTTCTCATTAAATTAAGTCGGAATGGGCCAACTATAAATAGAACCTTTTTTTGTTGGCAAAAAAGGGATTCATAGATATTTTTTGGTTGGGAAATGAGCTCTCCCTATAGGAACAGAGCTTTTTCCATCGAGAGAGGAACATATAACATATCAGATATCAGATAATAGAGATAGTGACTTCGTCCCTAAGCAGTAATAGAAGAATACCAACATATGGCCAATGTAGATTCATACATTTTTTTTTCATATAAATATATTGATATAGAAATATATAGTCTTAAATATTTATCTATTTTTTTTATAAAATAGCAATACCCTTAAATACTTACAATACCAAAATAAAATATTCAAACAATTGGTAAAGATATCATACATGCATGAAGCAAACAAGTAGGCTAAATAAAACTACCTTGCATGTACATTAAACTTTCAAAATATAAACAAACTTTATCAAATATCGAAACAGGCTAAGGATAGGATTTAAAAATATTTACCTCAATTCTATACTAAGTAAATTTGACAAAAGGATATTCCGAACGTCTACTGCTCTTCTTCCTCTCTTCTCTTCCTTCTCCCCTCTCTTCCTTCTCTTGCACGAAATGGCCAACAGTGCTTGCCGTAGTGCTTATATATGCAAATCAGCATTTGAATACCACCTCTCAAAAAATAGTTCTCAAGTATAGCCCTCGAGCGCAACTCGAGTGTAAGCCCACGATAATCCACACTTCAACTGCTAACTAGTTGATCTAAATTTCTTCAAAATACCACAATATATCATTAATTCAAATGCATCCAAATACCTAAAATAA
>JAOVVI020006824.1:0-15314 GCA_028571085.2 Nepenthes alata | reverse complement strand
AGTTTTTACCCATCCGAATGGGGACCCTGGGTACTGGACCCAACACATATATACTATAAAGTTTAGGAGTATCTTTTGTAATACAAACTTATATCTTTCAAGTATGCATGAATATTTTATCTTTTCACAAAAAGACTTACTAAAATAAATATGTTCAACATACACTCTAATTTATTCTGTGAAAAATAGAATAAGTTTAGAAACTAAACTAATTAATCCTAGTAATACTAATAATCTTACTTTAGCAAATAACAAACTACTTACTATGATAAAGAATGAATATTCCCAATTAACTTCAATAGATTATCAAATATTTCCTAGAAATATCATAGAAATAAATACTCAGTCTAACTATCAGAATTATTATAAGTTAAGATTTGATAACATTTAATCCGATAATAAATATAATTCATTTATACAATATTATTTTATTTTTCAAAAAGAATTAGCAAAACAAAGATATAAATTAACAAGACATGAATATAAAACTCATATACTTAAAAATTTAATAGAAATCTCAAAATAATTACGAATAACTAAAAATATTTTAAACCAATTCAATAATAAAAACTACTTATTGAATCAACAAATTTACAATAAAACAAGTAATACAAAGTTAATATTATTCCGTGATACAGAAATTGAAAAAGGAAAAACATCACAAAATGATTTATTAAATCATACTAAAAGATTATAATTACTGCGTAAGTAAAATAAAAGTCAAATATATCAAAAGATTACTAAAATAAAAAATAAAAAAAGTAAATATTTTTGAACAATATAGAAAATTAAGATATTGGCATAATAGTAAAAAATAATGTTATAAAAAATACATTTTAGCTCAACAAATTAGAAAATAAATAATAAATCATCAACTAAGTAAACACTACCAACAAAGTATAACTAAGCCTAAGTTATTTCTAAAAATAAGTAGATACTTAAATAAATATTGAAAATATTCTCAAAACTTAATTCTTACTAAATACTCTAATCACATATCAAGTAAGTTTCACTTACAAAAAGAATTTAAAAACCCTTTTAACTTTAAACCAAAGTCAATAAAGTTAAATTACAAACATAATAAAATTAAACAAATCAAAGTAATACATACGGGTAATAAAAATCTTAATAAAAAATTTAACACAAAAAATCTAGAATCAATAATACATCAAGGTAATAAAGATTTTATACCAGAATTTGATACAAAAAACTTAACATCACCTGTATGTAAAATTAATATAGATTCAAATAGAAACATACAAGATATTAGATCAGATACTAAGTATTTTGTCTCTAGAACATTACTATCACATCCATCTAATTATGTTTTTCATATTAGCAAAAGAACTTTTTGCATATCAAAAATTTAAAATAATTTTATTCATCATCTTGTTTATCAAAACATGCATATTATTTTACGTAAAGATATAAAAGATTTTACTTCTGTACGATGGCAAACGTATTTTGACATAGGACAAGTTATGACATCACATATTTTTGATATTTTAATAAAAGAATTTTTACATGAAGTTATGTCTTCTAAAGGAAAAGAGGAGGACATTCCATCTCCATATACTCTAGCAAAACAACCACTAAAATAATCTGTCAATGACTATGTAATGTCTAAACCACAGATTCTACCAATCTCTAACAGATATTCAACCTTACAAGAATTTCCTCCATTAAGCTTCAAGGAAGCTTTCACTCCTACTACCTCTTCTACACAACCAGGTCCGACTACCACTGATAACCAGTATATCACCAAGCCACTCAAACTTTATGTTGGACTTACCTCTTACTATCAAAAACCACTATTAAATGACCTCATTACCTTGACAAACAAAATATTTTATCCTAACTATCTATACTAAACTACGGATATTTTTAAAACTCAACAGTACTATGAATTAATCTTAATTGATTCCGGTTGTGTTGAAATCAAATATCATCGCAATCCTCAAGACAATACCATCACCTTTTCCACTATCAAAATTAAACATGTCAAACTTTTCCAAGACGTTGGTTTAAACACTTGGGACACTAAACCTTTTTCTATTCATTATCAACCCAAAGGATACAATTACCAAGATTACAAAGACGCCTCGTTCAATTACCTTGTTCTCTCTCTCTCTCTCATTTTCTTCCTCATTTCTTTCCTGCCACCCCAAAAAAACTTATTCTCACAACCTTTTTTTCTTGTTTCATTTGGCTTGCATTTCTGGGGTTGGATTTATAATAAATCTGAGTTAAGGATGACTGAAAAAGTAGCTTATCACTTATTAGAAAGACAAAAGAAAGTTGTAAAGATTCATCCCTGGCACCAGTTCCTTTAAGAGGAGCAGATATACCAAATATTACTAGCATTATACAAAGAAAACCAATTTGTGGGCTGCAACATGGGCAGAGCAAGTAACTTTTGGGGAAGGCCAGAACAATTTCATGGAAATAATGAGGGCCAGCTTATATATTTCCCACTATGGATAACTGGACAGTAAAACTGCACAACATCCATCTCTGACTATGATCATCGCCAATCATGGTGTGCAGCATCCTGCTGCTGCAGCAATTGTTGTTTCTGTCTCCTTGTTACATGGTAGGAAAGTGTGAAACAAATGATAATAAAGGAAAGGGTGGGTGAAAAAAAATATTGCTAATTCCTCGTAATGGTAGTTTTCACTTGTCAAAAGCAACTTTTTCTATCTTGAATTCTTAGAAGGCTTTAGGAGGGGTTCTGTGCGCCTTGAATTCGAGTCTCATTGTTTAGGTGTGACCTACAGTTAGACTTCTGGGAGGCCTTTTCTTCATCAAGTTTATTTTTCAGGGTTTTGTTGCTAATTAAGTATTCTTTTCTACATGAGTTTGCCATCTTGTGATTATTATTTGGTTGTTAGTGGCTATGATGCACCCTTTCATGATACAGTGAGCAATTACCCCTGTAAGGCCTTTCTTTTTCCAACTTCAAGAGTTTGGTCAGATATCTCAGGCCATTTTTTCAATGAGTCAGTGAACCACTGGAAACCTATTGCATCCCTTATTGATTATTGATGACATGCAATGCCATGTAATCAATACTATGGATGTTACAGGAGGCACATGTGAAGATTTAACTTTTGTGATCAGAAATGTTTGTATCTTTAGAAACAAACTACACCCGATAGATCTCTCTCTCTCTCTTGTTCAGACCTAACATATGTAATCTCAGATGATGCTGAGAAATCCTCTTTTAGATATCATTAAAGGTTGTTAAAGTTGTTAATATTAGTTGCTTGATAGACCATTCTAATGGGGACAAGATTTCCCAAGTACAGGATGCAATTGTGAAGTATCCGGAAATTGTATCTGTGTTTCTTCTCTTTCGTCTTCATTCTCCCCTGGTTTTGAATGGTATAGGGGTGATATATATTCTATTCAATCGGTAACTATCTGAGGGAGAACAATTCTGTTACATTGTCTCATTGCATACTAAAATCGAAACCGAATTGGTTGAGGTTGATAGCAGATCATATATTGGACTTAGTTTTCTTGTTAGAAACACGGTTAGTGAATTGATGATAGTTAGGTTCTAGTATTATACTGGTTACGTTGTTTTTATTTTCTTCTTGTGTTGAACAACAGGCAAGGAGGATAATCCTTTGACCTGCTAGCATGAATCCCATGTCTAAAGCGTCCTGAGCATGGTCAGTTTTTTTTTTTAAATTATTCGTTCTTTTACTAAAACCTGAGCTGAAGTTGAACTGTCCCTGAAATTTATGGAGTTGGCAGCAACACATCATTCATCATTTTATGTAATTCTTGCCATTTTTAATCAAACCAGGGATGAACTTACTCTTAAAGTTTGCAATAAAGGATAATCCTTGCTCTCCTTCGTCTCATCCGTAGCCTCTTGCATGCCACCTCCTTTTCCACGACTTCTCCACTGTCAAATATGAAACTCTTCTAAATAAATTGTTGATGTCTTTAAATGTTACGAACCCATATGAAAAATCAGGATAATTACCTATTTTCTTCCTGCAATTCATATTAAAATAGTCATCATTGACTAGAACAACCTATATTCCAGTACTCTCAAAGAGACATCAGCGGTGTATGAATCTGCCAACAATTATCATTTCATCCTTTTTTTTATTTCAATAACCACCACCATTTATGGAAATATAGACTGAGATAATACATATCAACTGATACATATCGGTATTGGGAGGCTCTGATACTAATATTTTTCTGTGATGAACCACGACCTAAGACCCGTTATTAACTATAATTATAACTAATTATTCCTCAATTATAAATTTTATCGATAATTTAATCAATTGACCAACCGGACGTAAATTTGATATCGATGCTACGATCGACAACACATAAGCAGTACAACATTACATACACAGGACCCAAATACTTGCCACAACATCGGGCTCAATATCAAACTCAAGCATATCACAACCTGTGAAAGCAATAAATATCCATAAAACTTGACCAAATAACCAAAATCATCGGTTAAGATACTTCATCACATTTATAAGTTGCTGCTACGCATCTGAACACATCAGCTAATGGCAAGGGCTACAAAAATATCGATCGGACATCAAAACATTGTCCAAAAACTCTACAACATCACCAATCCATAGCCCACAACTTAAATCAAACTAAAATACAGTATCTAATTACAACAAATATTGTCCGGGAACAATTTAAAGCATCTACAAAAGCATGGGCTAAATGCTTCGACCTTCACTCCCGTTCATCTAGTAAGAACTTGTGTGATTTATCTGGGGGGTTAGTAGAACAGTAATAGAATGAGCCAAATTTTTAGTAAGGTACAATATATATATCAAGGAACATTCATACTTTATACTTGAAAATATATCAGAATGAATAATAATCATAATTAATGCAATAATAAGAAACATGAGTAGGAAAACTTACGTGATGCACTTCCCGATTTCTTATCTTGTTCTTTCTTAATTTTAGCCGTCGAAACATGTTTAAAACTTATCTTCTTTAGGGATCAGGGCTGGTAGGTCTTGCCAGCTAAAGAAGCGGACAATCGAAGACCAGATTGTGTATGTTTTCACGCAACTAAATGCCATATGTTCCTATTCAAGACCCAGAAGTGGGCTGTATATGTAAGAACCTAATCTACTTTTTGAACCATGACGAAACACATAATAACACATGACAAGCACACAACAGGTGTATACGATCAATAAATGCACGATTTTTAAATGAAAAAGTTTCTTTTGAATGAGGGAGAAAAATCACGGGACTTAAGATTTAAAAATATTTTCATCATGCAATATCTCAATTACACATACTCCAAATATAAGGTCAAACTACATTGTCTTAAAACAATTATGTATAATAAATAACACAAGATGAAAGAGAAGAAATAGAACCCGACAAACGTTCTTTTCAGCAGTAAGAAGAACGTACCCGCGGTTGATGAAGATTGGAACTCGATTCATAATACAAACGGATGTACAAATCTTTCTCTTCTCCATTTTCTCTTTGTTTCTCTTCTTCTCTCTCAAAACGGCGCTCAAATTGTAGTGGTTCAACCTTAACACGCATCAACTGTGTTTTTATACTCCGTGTGAGTCCCCGAAACCGAAAATGTGATTATTAGGAATAATTGAAATGATTATGATCACTAAGAGGGCAAACATGTAGTGAAAAATGATGGTTGAAAGTAAAAAGTTGAAAATACCTCAGTGCAGCAAGCAGCTGAGTTGCGCTTACTGTGCACCCGAGGCGCTGCAGCAAGTGCCAAAATCCAGTGGCTACCTGCTCGCCATGCGCCAGGCATGCTGGAGCCATACCCTAGCAGTAAACTCGCGCTAGAGCGCGACCCTGACTTTTACCCGCGTGCTGACTTCGCTTTTGTTATAAATTGAAGGGGGAAAAGGGAAAGGGGGAAAGAGAGAGAGCAGACCACGCACGAAGAAGAGGAGAAGGGGAAATCACTTGTTCCAATCCACACCCGATAAAAATAATGGTAGATCAAGCCAAAGCAAGTGTACTTCAGATGTTTTTCATTTTTACTGATTTCTCTTGCTTTAAAGTTGATGAAAATACTCTAAAATATTGTTGTTGTATGATTAAAGTAAATGTAGCATGTTTTCTTCGATTGTTCGGTTAGATTTTGTGTTTACCCATGTTTATTGCAAGTTTTGGCGTTGATTTTGTGAATAAGCATGTAAATTGTGTTCGATTTTGTCCCGGAAGCTTGTGATGAAACCCTAGCTCGAAAATATTAGAAAATTTTGGTTAAATTGTATGATTTAATGTATGTGTATGATTAATTTATGGCTAAATTATCGCACATGCGTTGTTGTCGTGTGCCTTCCTTGCTGAATTATGTTTAAACTGTTGTGTGGATGCTCCTCCACTGACCGAATTAACTTTAATTGCTAATTGATTGAAAATTCAATACCCAAACTAACCTCTTATCATCCCAAAATTAATTAGGCTGCTATTTGGATCAAATTTCGGCATCTCAATTGTTCTTTTATTAACCGTAATCAAATCGGCTGTTAATCGGGTTTATCAGATAATTTTTTGGTTTACCGTTTTGTCCCGCGGTGAATCTCTGCTTCCGAATTTTTAACCTAGTCAGTATAATAAATCTTAATTCAAAATCTTGAGATCGGGAGAAGTATCCAAGGCCATGTATTTAAATTTTTATAGCTTGAATATGTCGATTATTTCAATATAAATTTCTCTATATCCTATGACCTCATTGATTTACTTGATTGAAAAATCTCGGGCCATGCAAAGGCTCTTGTAGTGCTTTGTGTAATTTCAGAATTAGCATTGACTGTAATTTTGAACTACATGCGTGAACGGCATTTGCAATATGCGGACATTGATTTGGAGTATTAAGGCTCCAAGAAAACCCTCGAAAATTCATTCAAAAAGTCAGGGTATGTGTCATAATGTGTCACAGATATATCGGGACAATATTTATTTTGGATAGACTGTTAATATAGTGCAACACTTCGAAGATAACAAGTTTTGAATTCTAAATCTATGTGAAATTCAGAAGGTCGTGGAAGGACAAATATGAAGGAGATAAGACGTCAGGTAGAGCTCGGAATTACGGAAGAGAATGCTGGTGAGTTGAGAAGGCATGACAGCGTGTGAGTATGCTACCCAACTTAAATGTCAATTGGCTTAATCATTTGAAGATGACATGCGATTACTTATTTGGTCACAGGCCGCGCATCGTTCGATTTTTCTGAAATGATGGAGCTACTTTCTCGGGAATGATGTTTGTGTTGGACAACGGTAAACTATCGCTGATATTAGTAACTTGTAGTACTTTCTCTAACGTAAATGTAACATGCGTTGAAGTGGTGTATTTAATTTCAAAAACTATTAGCAGAGACGAGCATACACGTACTTTGGCAACGTGGATTTGGCAGCTGGAGATTTCAAGAAGGTTTCATATTATTTTCAAATGCAGGTATGTATGCCAAATCATTTCAAAAGTAGGCATGTATTCAAAATATTTACATTTATATGATGATAATCGTAAACTTACAAGTAATGTAAATGACAATGGGACGAGGTAAGTGAATTTTCTTTTATACTTTGCTAAATTTCCAAGGTACGCTTCACTCGATAACTCTTGCTTTAAAATTTTAGGAAACGATATTTTAAACTTTTCTATATTGTTACTCTTAGTGGCTTAAGCCTTAAGGGTCAAAGATTAGGTGTTAGGGTGTAGTTTCTAGTCTAGGTCACCGCAGTTAGGCTTAGAGTTGGGCGTTCAAGTCCAGTTTTAATTTTTTGCTAAAAATTAAGATTTCTAACTAAAATGTTTTCATACCACACTGACATTTTACACAGGAGAAATAATTTTAGGATATGACGGCCCTCGAGGTGAGGAAAACAGGAGAACATGCAGCGTGAATCGGAAAATAAATTCGAGGAGACCATTTAGCGAATACTTTTATTTAAGTTCCTACGAAACTATATGCTATGTTATATCTAGTTGTGCATTTTATTTTTATTTGCTGAGAAGTAACGCTGATCTGGCATACATACACATTATATTGAGAAGAGAATGTTAACCTACTATATATATATTATAGCTTCCCCTAAAGAAATTTCGACACATGTCGTGAGGTGGTGTGGGTTTCTGTTTTCTTATTTTATATTGGGCTGCTTGCTGTGAATGCTGATGTTTGAGCTGCTAAAACAAGCAGCTGTAAATTATTTTTACTTTACTCCAAATGTGGGAGTTGCTGCCGTGGGTGATGAAATTTGTGTGTTGCTGATTTTCAGGCTTATCATATATATATAAGCTGCTGCCGTGTGTGTGGTATATGTCCAATATAATAATTAAAAATGCAGCACACTGATTTTGTGTGTGCTGAAGCATTTTTTTGTGGACCCCTAAATCTGAATTTGTGCCGAATTTACTTAAGGATTTGGGGGTTACCGTGTGCTGATTTTATTCTATATTATAGTATACGGGCAGCCGCTAAATTATCTCGCATACGTTGTTGCCGTGTGCCTTCCTTTCTGAATTATATTTAAACTGCTGCATGGATGCTCCTTTGCTGACCGAATTAAATTGAATTGCTAATTGATTGAAAATTCGGTACCCGAACTAACCTCTTATCATCCAAAAATTAATTTGGTTGCTATTCGCATCAAATTTCGGCATCCCAATTGTCCTTTTATTAACCGTAATCAAATTGGTTGTTATCCGGGTCTATCAGATAATTTTTTGGATTATCGTTATATCCTGCGGTGAATCTCTGGCTTCCGGATTTTTAACCTTGTCAGTATAACAAATCTTGATTCAAAATTCTTAAATCGGGGAAAGTATCCAAGTCTACGTATTTAAATTTTAATAGTTTGGGAATATCGATTCTTTCAATATAAATCTCTCTGTATCCTTTGACCTCAATGATTTCCTTGATTGAAAAATCTCACGAGAAAGGTTTACATGGTCTAAAGCAAGATTCTCAGTAATGGTATACTAAGTTCTCCTCTCGCTTAGCTAATTATGGTCAAGTTCAATCACGTGTAGATTACAGCCTATTTACCAAAAGAAACTCTTCTAGCTTCATGGCTATATTTGTCTATATTGATAATATTATTATTGTTTCCAATGATATGGACATGATATTTGATTTTAAAAGATACTTCACTTGGCATTTTCAAATTAAAGATTTGAGACCTTTGAAATTTTTCCGAGGCATTGAAGCTACCCGTAATTCCTGTGGTATTCATATATGTTAATGCGAGTATGCTCTTGACATTATTCAAAATGCAGTTTTACTTGGTTGTAAACCAAGTAAAATTTTCTTGGATTAGAATTTTAAACGTTCCAATGATAAAGGAAAACTATTATCCAATGCATCTATATATAGAGGACTAATTGGTAGGCTTTTATATCTTGTTATCACTATGCCAGATATTTCCTTTGCTGTTACACTTGTTAGTCAATTTACGGCTACTGCTCGTGTTTGATATTTACAAGCAGCACACAAGGTTCTTTGTTATTTTAAAAAAGCAATAGCTCAAGGTATTCTATTATCTTCCAAGTCATCTTTACGGATTCGTGCTTATTATTTAGATTGGGCATCGTGTTTAGATATACACTGGATTTTGCATTTTTATTGAAGATTCATTGGTTTCTTGGAAAACTAGGAAGCAATCTACTGTATCAAGAAGCTTGGCTGAGGCTGAAAACCGTGCCATGGGTGCCATGTGCTATGAAATACTTTAGATGAAATACTTACTGATTTGCATATTTGTCATTTACAGCTATCTCCATCCCATTTACAGCAAGATATTTATACAAATAGTGTCATCTCAATCATAATTTTTACTTTTCAAGATGAGAATTTATACTATTTACTATTCATCTTGAAGGGTAATTAAGACAGAGGGATGATCCATTGAGAATGCATCATGATTAGATTGCATGAGATAGATGGCTACTCGGATTAGATATAATGCCAATGTTCAATACTTTCAAATGTTACTGCTGCTAATATTATATTTTCCCTATTTTTCTCTATTTCTGATATATGCTACTGCTGCTGCATACGGATGCATACTAATGTTGTTGATAGTGTTAATTCACATGCTGCTCATACCGATGCATACGCTTCTCTCTCTCACTCTCTCTGATCATGCCCTCTCCTCACTTTCTCCTCTTCGATGCCAAGCAACAAGGATGAGCCTCTGTGCTTCATTAACCTGTCATCGTCTCCAATTACAGTTTCTGACGAAGAAAATAGCTATCTCGTAGGCCACAATGCCCAAATTGAAAGTGGCTATGGAAGCTTCTAACGAGACAGTCTACTCGGCAGCAGCGATTCTAATGGTGGCAGAGACAATGAATTCGGCTACTTGAGGCTCGAATTTTGGAAAAGGTCAACAATTGGGATTGTACAGTGATACAATCGTCATGTCTTCCTTTGCTATAAGAACTCTTGCAATTGGCCTCCCCGCACTAAAGTTGTCGAGTTTGGTCAACTGCTGAGGCTTCTTTCTACTGCTTTGGCGGCAAAGGCGGGGAATATGAAGAAAGAGGTTTGTCATTCGAATATTATTTTGATAAAATTTTAAATTTTGATGATGTATTCTGGTATTTGTAAATATCGAACTGGTTTTTTGTTTGTTTGCCATTTTAGGATTACTTTTAACGGCTTGGAATAGTTTTTAAAAAAAAGTTGGAAGTGTGAGATTTTGTTGTTTGGCTTTGTGATTTTGTGCATTTATTGAACTTTCTAAGCGATTTCTATTGCAGATTATTGCCACTTGTAGAAGTAGTAAATGTTTTTGATATTTTGCTAGATAATTTAATGAAATCTGGATATTTTTGTCATTAATTATTCAGTGGGGTAATTGAGTTTGTGATAGTATTTGCTCAGAAAACATGGTAAGTGTGTTTTTAGTTAGTACTCAGCATTTGGATTCTGAACACATCAGAAATTTATCAAATTTGAATTGTTAATGTTAACAAGAAAAATAAGAATAATCAAAAGTAATTTTTGACTCTACCTTTAACTTAGTTAAAAGTTAGAAATAATTTATGGGGCCTTCATTTGCTTGAGTTTGGAGATATGCAAGTGGTAGAATGTTGGTTGATATTAGGGAAACTTGTAGTTTTCTCAGAGTTTAGGTGGTTGGGTTTGAGAGAGTGATTATGTAATCAAGTGAAAGTCTTTTGATGATCTTATTCCAATAGATATGTGAAAAAAATTTTCATTTGAAGCATCACAGCCCAGATTTTTAAGCAGGTGAAGTATACCCATTATTGAGCAATAAAGCTAAAATATGACTCAAAGGACAACTCAGTACATGAGGTTATTGCATCATGGAGTTAGATGAATGTAGTGTTATAGTCATAATGCAAATGGGCTGCTTACATTGGGCTCTACTTAAAATATGTACTGCTGTTCACTCTAGAATTACTGTTGAACCTTAAAAACAGTGAGGTGTGCAAATCATGGTGGTCACCGACTCTAATTCTTGTTATAACTTTACTTTATGCTGGCATACTCGATTAGCAATGTTGATTGTTGTTCTTGAGAATGCCTAGGTTTATGCATGTTTGAGATGTGGGAGCTGATAAAATTTTCTTAACAGACAAAAAAATGTGGGCGTAATATTTTAGCTCAACAGTTTCTTATTAGTTCGCGAAAGGAAAATGGCAGTTATCCCTGTCTTCTTTTTGTGACATGTTATTTGTGTGACATTATTTTCTTAAAATCATTACATTTGGACAGTAATTGACTATAAAGGGGATATTAGTTTTTCTCTATCCTAGTGAAATATTCAATATTTATGTTTTTCCTTTTTTTTAACAATTTATTAATTTTAAAATATTATAACTGTTTGAGCTTTACCGTGAAACTTTGCTTCTCTATTTGCATATTGAAGACCTTCTTAACAATATGTGAAGATTATGATGGAACTAAAATATTAAACGGAGATGTCTTAATCTTCCTGGACATGATTCAATATGGGTTGCTAAGTACTTCAACTTTGATATTGAATGTACTTATCTGCTTATCTTTGTTGTGTTCTATAGAAATTTTTTCACTAATAATGATGCCATTTTTGCTTAGTAATATAGGAGGTTGTCACACTTTGATATTGACATGTTTGTTGAAAAAGTTCTTATCAAAGACGGCGAATGGCTTCCTGGAATACCAGAAAAATGAAGAGGATTCTATGTTTTCATATGTTGTTATGGAAGTTGGGGTTGCCACTATGGAGTATGTGGGCCTCCTTTGGTTACAAGATTTAAAGAAGAGATTAAATCACATGGTCTACAGAGAAAAGTATCTGTCGGTCCATGCTCTGACATTGGTGGCCATAAGTATGCTAGAAATGTGATCATATTTGGATAAAATACTAATGGACAGGACACATGGTACTGGTAAACGAGTTGATTTTTCCTTTCTTGTGGATTTCATCATATTGGATATTTGGTCTTTCAGTTTTCTTAGTTATTGTTGATTTTACCACTAAAAGAATCTCAAAGTGCTTTACTTGAATGATTGAAGGTTGAACCTTTGAATTTCAAAGTATGAATATGTTGCTCCGGATGATGTACCTATGTTGCTTGAGCAACATATTGTGAAAGGAGAAATTGTTGAGCAACTGTGGAGGTAAGTTGATATTATTTAGACTTTTTTCAAGTTGTAAGAACATAAAAGATTCATACTTCGTGTGCATTAATCAGATTTATTACCACACTAATGCGATGCATGGAACTCATAAAACATTGCCTTCTGCTGAACAATGGAGGATATTGGTCTGTCAAAAAAAATCGGTGCATATGACCTGAGTTAATATGACCTTTGGACTACTTGAGCTAGTCCTGCTTTTTGATTCTACACTAACTTGCTTATCCTAAAATTCTGAGCATAAATACACATGCATGCTAAAAGTCGTCCAGCATTTAACAAATGGAGCCTAAATAGCTAACTTATTTTAAAAATCTACTCTCCTTTGTGGTTATGAAATTATGAAATGTGGCAATTTAAAAATTGGCATAATTAATCGGTATACTTTGTGAGGGAAAAAAAGATTAGTGGAGATAATGTTAAGCTTAGTAGTGTCTTCTGAATATGATCAGAAGAAAGCACTGGAGCTCTGGCTCCAAAATGGTGATAGAATTGATTTGGAAAGATGCATTAGATAGTCATCCCGACTCGACGACCCTGCATGTGGATCTCAGCCAGAGGCTACAGGCTGCTGTCAGCCTGATAAAAACTGTGCTTATTGTTAGAATCCGATATTATCAAACGACGAGGATAACCTTGGAAGCAATGTCGCAGAAGCAAAATTGGCCTCCGTGAAAAGTAAAGGCAAGAAAGAAGTCTCTAGAAGTAACAGCCACAAGGGTCCTGGATTGCGAAAGGTATGTGCTATGCTAACTGGTATGAAAATGGGAGCAAGAAGATAAACATGCTGCTATTGTTGTTCTGTGTGCTGCTGTATCAGCTGGTGTTGCCTACAGTTGCTACAAACAGTTGAGATCAAACGGCGCCTGAAGGTTTGAAAACCATCTTTCTCGGTTGGTATTTGCAGTTTTTATACTAGTTTTTCCCTCCTTTTGGTCTCAATGTCTTCTGAAGCTGTACTTAAACATCTCAATTGGGGCTATGGAGCTTGGATATGTATTTTCCTCTTGTGCATTTTGAGGACATGAATTGATGCCTTAATGTGTAAATAAATCTCTGTTTGTTGTTGCTGTGTGAGTACTTTCACATAGGTTATGGCATGTGCCCCAACTTCTCACAGCATCCTTAATCTAGAAACTGAAGAACACATCATCAAATATATTATGACAGCCCTGTGCAAGTGAATGAAGGGTACAAAATAATAATATTTTCGAGTCATGATAATATATATGATGTCTTCAAGGTTATAAATAAGTATAATAAGTCAGTGGTTAAATGAACTAAAATAAAAGGAAATGCATCAGCTAGCCTACTAAAAATGCTTGCCCAAATTCAGTGTGCAAGAAAATGTATCATTTTATGGCATTTATTTTGGATATTTTTTCTAATATTTATATTTTCAAATCACTCAATATCAAAAGAAAACATGCTTGATTTTTTTATTTGCAATTGTATACAAATATAAAATTTTCACATTAAAATCAGAAGTTAAAAGCATTTTTAAAATTTTTCACCTTTCTAAAACCTGTAACCCCAATCTCACATGGCTGCTATGGAAGTTCTAGTCAAGCCACATTCTCTAAAGATGAAAGGTGCACTTTAAAAGTTTTTGAAGACAAAAGTGAGGCGAGGCATCCAGACTGCTTTTTTTATTTTTTATTTTTTCATAATCACCAAGGATAAGCTACAATAATCACAAAAGTTTGCTATTATAACTCGTATATATGCTCATCGAGCCCCTTAACTGCCCTCAAAGTCATGATCCGACCATAAATGCTACCCATTGAAAGTAAAATTAGGTATCAATATTAAAGGATAGAAACATTAAAGGTAAATGTTGATTACAATTTTTCTCCGTTTGATCAAAAAATACCGAGTTATTTTACTCCTGATACTAGAAAAGGTTTCGGAGTTAAAGAAAATGGGAACCATCAATCTTTCTATATGATATGAATAGCCAATAAACGGCCTATGTTTTTGCTTCTTGAACCTTTATTGCCCTTATCCCACCCACAGCTAGTTTAGATTCTGCTGATTCAGGTGCTGGTGGTCTAATTTAAATAGAATATGATCGATCTCAATATGAAAACCGAACAGGTAGTCCTTATTTGTCAAAGTTTGTGTCCCGAATGGGAAATGGATCTATCCAAAGGGAAGTGGATTCTCAATCTCTAAACCCGAACATAGAAATAAATCTTTCAGACTCTGTAGACCATTAGAAAATGCATGTTTTGGTCCTTAATTGGGTGATTACCAATCTGATTGGTTAAACCAACATACGAAACGGCTAACATGAAAGTAGACTAGGAGCCGAATTCAGCCATAAGATCTTAATCGAATTTTTCCGATACAACTCTTCAGCTGGTCAAAAACAACAATTAGAATCTCTAATCTGACATTGATTGACCTCAACACATGAATGTATGGATGGATTCAAGTGGGAAGAACAAAGCTTGAGATGGGTGACAATGGAGGTACAAAACCAAAGTCTCAAGAACAACATCAGAAACCAATAACACACAAATCAAAAGTATCCACTGATAAAAGATCCGTGTAATTTTGCAGATCACAATTTCATAAGTATTTGATCAGCACCCAAATTACCAGAACAAGAATCACAATTCCAGCAGCCGATAAGAGTAGGCACAAGCATGA